>JACYXH010000592.1:3663526-3803526 GCA_026745465.1 Lota lota
TGGTTTCGCTCAAGCTATATTTTTCTTATGTGCTTCTTGTCATCTCGCTGCACTTATTCTCTTCTCTACTCTTGTTCTCTTCTCCTCTCTTCTCTTGTTTTCTTCTCTTCCAACTTCTTTGTCTTGTGTACAGTGCTTAATAAACTACTGTACAAAAGCAATGTGGCAAGGTCATTGTCACTGATTGCCTACAGCTCAGTAATGTTGTGATGTTGCCAAAGCATTAGTTCCAGTATTCCACTCCTCTTTGTGTTTCAGTAATGGTCAAAGAACAATGCAGTGCAGAACAAAGAAAAGATGAGTGCCTCTTATGGTGGCAAAAATGTAGGGAGCGAGAGCTTGCATTTCAGAGTGTATATGGTGGGTAAACCTCTTACACACTACTATGCAGTGTTCATTAGCAATGCTCCTAATGATTTCTGCTGTCTTGTATTAATAACATAACATTGATTTTGTCTAATGAGTTACCTCATTAGGGTTTCTAGGGCTGATTTGTAGAAACAAACAAAAGCAAGAAACAAACTTTTGGAAAGTGCATTTCAGATGAGCGTGTGGGCCTAATGCTGAAGTCTCATGTTCAAAACGTTCATAACAGTCGGAGGTTGTGGGAGCTGTGAAATGCTAGTACATCAAAATTGAGGTGGAATTATGTAAATGCCTCCAATCAGCATATTTAGTCTGGCTGTTTCTGCTCCATGGGTAATTAGTTTGTTATCAGCCTGTCAAACCTGACAGGGTATTTTCTTTTTTACAGGATGTGAAACCATCCGAACCAACCTGAGCTCCCCTTGCATTGTCCCCGCTAAGAATAGTATAATTAAAACAACACACAGTTAGTCATTCATTATGCTATTATGCTGGGGGGTTTCTTTTCCTTTCAGGTGTTTCAACAGGAGTTGAACATTTGACAAGCACGTTATTGTATGCTGTGTGATAACACACAGAAACTTAAGGACGATACCGTTCTCTGTGAGCAAACTATCGTAACTGTCTCTCCTGGCTTCCCTAATACAGCCGTTACCAGTATAATTTGTTGAAATCACTTTGTTGTACCTTTTCTGCAGAAGAGCATTTAGCGTGCCTGTGCCTGCCACTAATGTAAACAACTTTGGTCTTTGGGACTGGACATTTTGTAAAGTACTTGTATGGAGTATCACTGTTATGTTGTCCACAAACTCCTTACTGACTAACGCACATTGATTCCATAAGATGAAAGTGCTTTTTTGCCATTGTTTACATTTGTGGCAGGCATGTGCCTGCCACAAATGCTTTTCAGCAGAATCTGTACAGCAAAATTATTTTGACAAATTATATTGGTAACGGATGTTTGAGTGAGGCCAGGAGTGAAGAAAGTTGGAAGAAATTAGATACACCTTGCTACTTCAGCCCTCTCATGTCTCTCTCTTCCCTCTCAATCCCTGTACCTCCCCACAGTACCTTCTGGCCTGTCCCTAGTGCAGTCTTCCAAGCACTCGCACATGCACCTCGCCACCTCTGCCCTCGGCAACACCCTTAGCAATGGACCCCCTGCTCTGCACTACCCCGTAACCCCGTGTCACTATGGCAACCAGCATGCCACCTACGGCATGATGGCAGGTGACTTGGTGATGGTGATGGTGATAGTGGTGATGACGATGATGATAATGTGATAATGGACGATGACATCCAAGCAGTTTTGAGACATAATAATAAGGATGTTATTGATTTTAACATAGGGGATTTTATGGTGAAAACGAGTAAAAAAACGAATCAAAATAAAACACATGAATGATGAAATGAAATTGGTGATGCAATGATGAAAGTGATGATGACAATGGTCTCTATTCAGCACAGGAGATGCTCTCAGCCAGTATTTCCCAGACCCGAATACTACAGACCTGCAGTGTCCCTCACCCTAACATGGTTAGCGGAGCAAATACACTACAAGGTAAGCTCTCTCTCTCTCTCTCTCTCTCTCTCTCTCTCTCTCTCTCTCTCTCTCTGTCTCTCTCTCTCATCTCCCTCTCTCTGTCTCTTCTCTCTCTCTAACTATCTCTCTCTCATCTCCCTCTCTGTCTCTTCTCTCTCTCTCTAGCTATATCTCTCTTCTCTCTCTTTATCTATGTCTCTCTTCTCTCTCTCTATTTCTCTCCTTCTCCTTCTCTCTCTCCTCTCCCTATCTGTCTCTTCTCTCTCTATCTCTCTAGCTATATCTCTCTTATCTTTCTCTCTCTCTTTGTCTCTTCTCTCTCTCTTCTCTCTCTCTGTCAATCTATATCTCTCTCTCTCTCTCTCTCTCTCTCTCACGCACTGATTTCACACTCTTTCTGAATTTGTGTCTGACTTTATTTCACACCTCTCTTTTCATGTAAACACAAAGGACCGGACACAAAAATCCCTTATATTGATCTGTAGATGTAGTGCTTTAAAAACATGTGCTAGAAGGACTAATGCAAAATTTTAAACAAGAAAATAAATGTGGTTTCAAAAAAAATAAGATAATTGTTTGTAATTGACCATGCAGTGGCTGCACTACATCTACATCAAAATAAGCTCTGGGGGATGCATGTCTATATCTCTTACAAATTGCCTACCTAATCATCACAATTTTTCCAGTTTTTCCTTCTGATTTTGTGACCTGCTAGGGTTTATTTCTCTCTTCTAGTCCTACTCTTCCTTCTACCTCCACCCTTCTTAAAACCGGAAGAGTCACTCAATGCTCATATTTAATCGTTAACATATAGCTGTATATTGCAATGAATCACATTCACCCATTGGTTCTAATCTCAAATTAATTTGGCGATAGTAATTTAGTTAAAATGTTCAGAATAATTTTATCTGGTTATTTGATCATTTTAATTAAAATATTCAGAATGATTTGATCTGGTTAGCAGATACATTCCTATGTCATCAATTGACAAGGTGTGTTGACACTGTGTGTCTCTCTGTTTAGGTTCCCTAGCTCCTTGCTTGTATAAGTTTCCAGAACATGGAGGTTTGAGCAGCGGCTCTTGCACCTTGAACCACGGTTTCCCCTCCCTGCCGCCAGCCTTGCTTTCAGACGAGCTCCAGGGTCCGATCTCCGTCCTGGGGGACGTGAAGGCCTGTGCAGACTTCCACAGAAGAACTAGTTCCAGGCTACCCGATGAACACCCCACCGTGGACTCGCCCCAGATACGAGAGCTGGAGAGGTTCGCCAATGACTTCAAGTTGCGCAGGATCAAACTGGGTACATACGATTGAATGTTAACAACATGCACGTCTGTTAAGTGTAATAACTATCAATGTTAATTGCTATCGTGTATCCTATGACACAGACTGATGTATATACCAAATTGAGTCTACCATTTATACGCAAGTAGCCTACTTGATACTCTGCTACTACTATTCAAGTAGGCTACTAAACTATTTCTCAGCATTATTACATTTGGCACGCGCCTGTGTGTGTGTGTGTGTGTGTGTGTGTGTGTGTGTGTGTGTGTGTGTGTGTGTGTGTGTGTGTGTGTGTGTGTGTGCATGTGTGTTATTGTGAGCATTACAGCATCCTAACTTGGGAGTTTTTAATTAGCATACTTGGAAGTCAACTTGGAATGTAGATCACCAAGGCAGTATAGTATAATGGAAATACGCCAAGAGTAGTCTTTATATGCCAATTTTGCAGTGTCTTTGTAAATTCAGCATGTTAGGGTGAGTCTTTTGGTATCTCACGATTCGATTCAAAATCTATTCTAGATTCAAAGCGATTTCCATAGAGGAGTCGGGACGAAAGCAGAGTTCAGTGTGTGCAAGATTATGTAGTGCTATATTTGAAAAATAAATATCAACTGATTGCAATAATGTAAACACTATAAGGAAAAAGGTAAAAACGAAAATAGATTAAAGGAAGTTGTGATCGCCCACCCCTATGTGTTTGTATAATCTATTTTATTTTGTGTTCGTTGGTGTGTGTGTGTGTGTGTGTGTGTGTGTGTGTGTGTGTGTGTGTGTGTGTGTGTGTGTGTGTGCGCGCGCGCGCGTGCTGGCGCACGCAGGATACACCCAGACCAACGTGGGCGAGGCTCTGGCAGCCGTGCACGGCTCTGAGTTCAGTCAGACCACCATCTGTCGTTTCGAGAACCTCCAGCTCAGCTTCAAAAACGCCTGCAAGCTAAAGGCCATTCTGGCTAAATGGTTGGAGGAGGCCGAACAGGCTGGTGGTGAGAGAAACGCACACATACACACATGCGCACGGACAAACACACACACACACACACACGCGCGCGCGCGCGCGTCCATGAATATGAATGATCGTGTTTATTTTGTGTTTTTCGTACTTCCTCTAGCCCTATATAACGAGAAGATGGGCATGAATGAACGCAAAAGGAAGCGCAGAACCACTATCAGGTAACAACTGATGCGGAAACATCTTATAAAGAAGTGTCCTATTTTGTCCTCACCAACTCTCCCCCACCACCCCCCCCCCCCCCCCCCCCCCCACACACACACACACACACACACACACACAACAACACACACACACACACACACACACACACACACACACACACACACACACACACACACACACACACCAATCATCCTCTTCTCTTTCCTAGTATGGCAGCGAAGGAGGCCTTGGAGCGTAGCTTCATGGAGAAGAGCAAGCCCTCGTCACAGGAAATCCTGCGCATGGCCGAGGGTCTGCATCTGGAGAAGGAGGTTGTCCGCGTGTGGTTCTGCAACCGCCGGCAGCGGGAGAAGCGAGTGAAGACGAGTCTCCACCTTAGCTGCTACCTGTCTAAAGAGAGTCAAGGCTGTAGGTAGCAACACGTCACGCATAGGGAGGGAAAGTAAAACACCTATGCCATCTAGTGGCAGGGTTTCAATGCTGAGAGAGTAACGCATTGAATTTCCCATTTACCTTTTTTTTGGAAAGAATACTAGGCATACAAATTAATTTGGCGACCAATTTCAGGTAGATCATAGCCTCTACCGTCAAAAACATGTGATAACAAGTGATTTTGGTAAAGGAATGTGTTCAGCAACGTAATCAAACGAAACACTAGATATACCCTTTTTATCATAAATACGAATGCTGAATTGGTTTTCCAATACAGCCATTAATGGGGAAAATCAATGAAATTCGCCCGAGATTTGCAACGCAACCAGCAGGGGGAGCCGCTTCACTTTCCCTCCCTATTGTTTGTAAAGAGCAGCTGGTAGCTACACCCGAGCCCACTTTGTTTGCTGCCTTCATGTTTAAAACAATTTCTATATGTTTGACAGGCCTACTGTTTGATGGGAGTATGTATAGAAAGACAGCGTCAATGCATTTAGTTTTCTGACTGTATATACAAAATATATATTTAATCTGAAATTATAGCACGTAACCAGGTGGTGGCAGCAAACACCCACATACAATGGCAATGCGGTACCGTTTTGCCTTTATCAAATACTATGTCCATTCAACCAGTGTTTCAACCAACATTTGAGCAGGAAAGCTACTGTTTGTGAAAAAGAAGTGAAAGATATACAACACTATATGACTTTGACATAATATATGATACTTTTAAATCTTGTACTTGATATTTTTATCCTAACAGATTTACGCTCCTCTGTTTAACTGTGTGATCCAAAAGTTCCAACTGCTGCCCTTTTTTGTTTACCTAGGATCTAGGCTACCTCTTGACGAATGATAAAAAAAACACGTGTCTTTTATATCAAGTGCCTATTATGCTCTTTTGAAGAAGTCTGGAATTGTTCTCATAAAAAAATAATGTATGTTATGACAATCTATTTATTTGATATTTAATATATTGCATTGAACCTATCCTATTGTGTGCTTACTTTTATTTATTGACTGAGTGATTAAAGTTGGCTGGTGAGGTGAGGGAATGTTCTGCCATGCTTGACAGCAGAGATCTAAATAGATGATACATGATTTGTTGCCTTGACTACAAGACTGCTAGAGCCGGCAGTCAGGTATGTCTGACCTGGATTTTGATTTGATTGATACAAACCACGTCACAACGCTACACAATACAACCCAACCCAATACAGCAGTGTTGGGTCCTTCTTGGCAGACCTAGTTTTCTCGTTCATCTGTGAACACCAACAATGTTTTTTTGTTTCGTATGTGTTGCAGTTTTTTTTATCCCTCTGTAGATTTCCCTCATAAAGCCAATGCATTGATATATTTGTGGAAGTCCATGTCATGATGATGTCATAAAAAATAAAATGTTGGATGATGAGGGATTCAATTCAACCATGTTCCCCGTGTACCCACGTCTTGACATGTATCCATGAATAAATACATAAAAAAAGTAGGAGATTTTTTTATGGGACATTCCCATATGAGCCGTTATCACTGGGGTAGCATACATTAATAATGTTCCCTTAATCAAAATGGGGGAGACACAAAGTCAGACACACAGTGATACATTTGTAAAACAAACAACCACAAAAACATGAAAGTTAACACTCCTGCCCTGCCCATAACCAAGGCAAGGGCACTACACCTGGAGTTGGTTCCTGGGTGCTGCCCCTGTGATGCAGGCAGCCCACTGCTCCTATCTCCTAGCATAGGATGGGTTACAGCAGAGAATGATTTTCCCCATGGGGATTAATAAAAGGATATCATAACATGTTGCAGGAGGTGCAGGCACCACTTGGGAAACATGCACACATCACTTGGTGCCGCAGCAACTTACAGTATAGCGACACAAAAGGACAGACCACCAAATTGTACATGAAGAAGTTTAATTCTTTATAAAAGCCATAAACCCTTAACAGAGTCACTGTACAATGGCATAGGACCGTACATACAGTAAGGAAGGAAAAATACAAATAATATAATGATAGTTACATTACAATCATGACGGCCCCCAACTGTTTCCAGTTTCAACAAAAGGTCTGCGCTATTACTGCAGTAGTCCTTTATACTGTACAACAGTGGGAGACGGCAATGATGTCCTTGAGGCTTATAATGTACAGAATAAAATATACAATGTACAATGCCAGACACATGCAGTCTCATCATCTTTGATTTTGGCAAAAGAAAATAAATAAACAAAAGCAACAGCCCAGGGAATTAAGGAACACCCATATTAATTAATTTATTGTATGTGTAACCATTGCCTCATAATATACCCCCCAAAAAATAATGATTGTTTTCAGGAAGCTAAAAACAAAAAAAGGAAGAAAAAAAACTAGGACTGAAAAGAGCAAATCTCCTGAATCACAGTGTCATTTTAAGAGGTACACTTCAGTCTTACTGCTTTCATTAGCGGTTGTAGTGAGTAGGAGCGAAGAAGGCTTTTAGTCAACATATGACGCAATGAAGAGTTAATATCAATGATTATGCCTGAGAGCGGTCGTCGCAGGTCAAACACAGGTGTCGCTAATAACACTAATTATGGGACTGCTCCTTTTATGTACCAGGGTGGGTTGAAGACTCAACTAGGGAGGATAAGTCTAGTACCCTTGCCCTGGTACATAAAATATACCTGCATTTGACTCAATTATACAAATGGAGACAAATCACATGACCAATTATTTTGGAGAATACAAATGCATTTATAAGTAACAATGAGTTCGTTCTATTTGTCAGTAGTAGGAAACTGTTTTTAACTACTACTTCAAGTAAATAATTACAACAGATTGTTAAATTAGTGTTTAGACAAGATGTCAAAAACAAACAAAAAAAGCAACGATGTGTCTTGGTTTACCACCTGATTTGCCCAGATTAATTTCTATCTATAAATAATAATATCGTTGTGCAAAACCCTTACCCTTAGCCCTAGGGCGTTGATGTCATTAATTCTTACACTAGCCTATGTCAAGAGTCATTTCAACTCCATTGGTTACAGTAGCGTACCTAAGGATGGTTAAAAACAGCAGTTGTTAGGGCATATCAGACTATATATTGTGGGTTCGCAACTGAGGCATGGATGTTAAAAAGGTCACTTTAGTAGGGGTAAGCGATGGTTGTATTTAGTACTTTAAATTAGAAGACATATCACATCATATGTTCATCACTTTAACTATCAAACCAGTGAAAGTAATCTCTCATTTGACCGAAAATCTTTACATTTGCCAAAAATGTATAAATATGGGAATGTACTGAATCAAAGAAAAGTTGACCTTTTATTGGAACACATTAAAAGACAATGGGAGAAGTGCCTTTTCATGGTCTAGTTCAACACCTGCAGTTGGGCCACCTTCAGGCTTGGACTAGGTCATTATAAATATTGTTTAACATAAAACAAAAACACACATTCTCCTCCAATGTCTAAGGCAATATGACACCCTGTGTGTGTGTGTGTGTGTGTGAATGAGATCAGCGGTAAATTTGTCTTTGCACACCACTTGTGTGTGTGTGTGTGTGTGTGTGTGTGTGTTAGTCGACTCCCAGAGCTCGGAGCTGTCTCTCGATCTCCTCGTCGGAGATGGTGTCCTGTTTGGAGGAGGCGGCTTCTGGTAGGCTCTTCCCTGCCGCTGGAGCTCTTACCATCTTGAGCACAAAAACACACACACAACAAATACCATTAAGTCCAACTAAACTACACACACCACACACACACAGGTTTAGCCCTTAAGGGGTTGTCAAAATCTACTTTTATCCGGGCTTGCTAAATGTGTGGTTGGCCCCATCTGCTACAGATTTTGTACAACTGGAAAAAAATAGGAAATCTTGCTTCAGGGATAAATCAACATATTGGATAGTTCCATTTCAAAATGCACACGTGCTGTGTAGCCTTTACATATGTTACAGCTCAATAATAAGTAGTGTGCCTAATAATCAGAAGGCACTCGGCGTGAAGATTTGATAAATAATAGTATTACTATCCTTATCGTTTGGGGGTGTTGAGAAGACTTTGCTTTCCAGCTATTGCGCTATATATGGCTACCTATTGTGAAGGGTAATGACCCATAGAGGCCTCCAGGTGGCGCAAGACTGACAGCAGATGGCCAGTGTGGGGCTGCCCTATAGCTACAGACTGGGCTCAGGGCTGTGGCAGCTGCCAGAGTGTGGAAGCCATTTGCGGAAGGACATGTGGTTGTTTGTCTTATATTGTCCTTCTTTCCCGTAGAGTTTGTGACCATCCCATACACTGAGTCTACATCCCTTCCCTCTGGTAACCCTTTCAAGGCACCGGGAATAAAAAAAAAAACAGATACAAGCACACAAACAGCTATTGGCTTATTAAATAGATAGGCATTATCATTTTACATTTGTATTACTTTTTAAGACCTCAAGTCTAGTTGTGATGACCTGTGGCATAGTCTGTTCTTTAAGTTGCAATGTGTAAGATTGAGCAGGAGCTTGTAGGCAAGAGAATTTCAGAATTCAAAAAACTCAATAACAATGTTTGGTCAAATCTAACTGGCTGTACAACTGTGTGACGCAAACCAGCGTAGCTCGGCTGGCTGGGTGGCGTGAGTGGAAAGGGTTTTGGGAGTGTAGCGTTCGTATGCTGATTAGATATCATCATTTTGAATTTCAACAAAGTATTACGTCAGCTCTGCCTCAAACAGAACCAAGTGCTGTCCAGCTGGTCCTATTGATTAGCTGATAGGAGGCGTTGCACCATCAAATGTCAAATGTCCACACGCTCTGTGGCTGAGTGAATGCTGCACTACGGGATATAAAAATACACTATAGAAGGATGGAAAAGTTTGTCCCCCCCCACCCATGTGATGAAATTGACCCAGAGTGAGACCGGACCAGTCGTTTCCTTACCTTTCCTGAAATCTCAATGCCAATCTCATCCAGCACCTGGTTGACAATGTCCTGAGATTCCTCCTCGTCGCCAGACGCATCGAAGATCTCGTCCAACGTGTCGTTGACTTTGGAGGGACAGAGGAAGGGGAGGGCGAGGAGGGGAAACACAGGTCAATGAGCAGAGGCCAATGAACCGAGAGTTTAAGCTTACCGTTGGCGCTGGTTTTTGAAAAATGCTGTCTGTTGCTCTGTGTGTGTGTGTGTGTGTGTGTGTGTGTGTGTGTGTGTGTGTGTGTGTGTGTGTGTGTGTGTGTGTGTGTGTGTGTGTGTGTGTGTGTGTGTGTGTGTGCTCACTCATTTCCTCAGTCATGCCCATCTTCATGTTTTCTTTTTGGAAGTCCTGCATGGTCTTCAGGGTCTTCTGTGGATCCATCTTCTTATTCACAGCCTGCATCGTCTGCACAAATGCACACAGACACAGAATTTGAACACTTTTATTGATTGTTTCACATGGCAGTGAATCTTTCACCATTCCTGGATTCAAATAGTGTTTCTTTGTGTCCTTCTCGTTCATAGCCTTGTCTAAACCAGCCACTGAATGCTGGTACAGGTCTTCTAAAAGCATTGATCTAACCTAAAGTACAATTTTAAATCAGGAAATTAACAGGGTGCGGTGGAGATGCGTGTTGCAGTTCTTCATAGGCCATTAACCAGGAGCCTAATGGCATTTGACATGGCAACGTTTGATCAACAGCTAGATTTATATTGCTACATCCATCCTTGGTATGCTTTAGGCAAACATGAGTGCAGCAAGACTAGGCTTAAAAGACATGGACCCGATCACACAATAGAAAACTAATTAAATATTCACTGTGATAATTATTATGATATGATGCCATGGCCAATATTTCCGAGCCCTAGTAACAACAATAATAACTCTCCCGTTGCCCATAACTCAGATGTCCCGTGGGTAGGAAGGGACTTCACTCTTTCTGGAGACATTAGAAGACTAATTAGAACTGTCTCTGAGGAGTCTTTACAACTAGGTTACCAAATTTGCCTGGTGGTGCCCATTTAACTCTTTGTAAATGACTATATTTTTCTGCCCACAAATATAAAAAGGTAATTATTTTTCTTTGAAGTCAGACATGATCCATCCCGCCTCAAGTGAGAAACAGGAGAAGCAGAGAACAGCGGCCTGATGAAGTGAATGTTTTGGAATTGGCACACACAGGAATGTATTTTGAATTATTTTTGGGCTTTAAACTAAAAACAGATGGTTACATTAACCTGCTGGCAAACCAAAAATGTAGACAGTAAGAAAACAAAGAACCAGTGGAGGGTTCACTTACTTTTGCGGTGGTGGACATAGCGCCTGCCATCTTCATTTGGGAGTTCATGACCTTGGCCTGTGTTGACATGGAGGTCATCTTGGAGCTGACCGCGTACGTCCGGTTCTTCTGCTTCCTCAGCTGGACGAGCTGCTTGGCCAGGATCTTGCACGCCTCGCGGTTTCCACTCTTGGCCATTTTCTTGATCTCCGCTTCCTGGATGGGGGTAGCGTTTAGTTGACATATTGTCATACATCAGAAAGGTCCATAGTATAATACGCAGAACTAACATCCATGTATAAACACCAATGATGGTACTGTGATGTAATGATGCTACTTTTCCACATGGACGCCCACATCACAGGGTACCAAGATTATACACCTTTACTCTTTTAGATCATTTTTAACCTTTAGATGGCAGGAAACATCCATTAAACACAGTCAGCCTGTAGGTTAGCATTAACCCATCCAAATCATTCAGGGGCATGGTCTATTAACATTGTGTACAACTAAATAAACAACTAATATGAGTCCACACCTGCAAGCAAGTGCATCCTTTTAGATTTAGTAAACACTGCTAAACCTATTGGTGCCCCAAGAGAGTGTGCGGGTGTGTGCGTGTCCCTAGAGAGGAGAGCACGGCTGCAGGCTACCGTGAGGCTGGCCAGACCTCAGACCGCAGCAACAGCAAAAATTACATTTGTCTCTTTAAATACTATCATGAACACACACACACACACACACACACACACACACACACACACACACACACACACACACACACACACACACACACACACACACACACACACACACACACACACACACACACACACACACACACACACACACAGCTTCAGGCTTGTCCCATCACTGCCTACTAAGCACAACCGGAGAGACGCTAAATAAATGTGTAGCAGTGCAAACTATTCCCCTGAAAGACGACAATAGAAAAGATAATAAGTCCAGGTCCAATAAACTCCTGAATATGTTAAAGATGAAAAGGCACCAGAGAAGAGATTATAACTCTGGGGGAACGGCTGCTGATGGAAGAGAACCGTACATTCTTTATGGTCTTGTCCGGTGAAACTGCAGTGGGAGTAGATGGGATGAGAATAGGGTGTACGATGTATGCACGGGGGAGGAAAGACATTTATATAGAGCTCTGCCCGGAAACAGTGACTGGAGGACTGAGACGAGGCTGCCAAAAGCTTGAGTGTTTCCTCTGACCCAAGGAGGGAAGATGGTATATTGCTGATACAAAAAAGGCGCTTCTGAAACGCCTGCCCCCCTCCCCTCCACAAAAGTGCTTTTGTGGGGGGTGGGTATCCTCGGGCAGGTCGCGCATTTGCGTGCGTTTTTTGTTGCCTGCCTGGAGGTCTGGAGAAAGTCCTTATGCTGAAGTACGATAAAGGAAATACTCATATCTTACACTGGAATCTTTCATTCGGATATAGCTTTAACCAAAATTTGACTAATTAGCAGACAGCAGTAATAAGGCGGCCGAATTGGCTTCCCTGTGGAGATAATTATGCCCTGTCTGGTGTTTGTTTTACGCAGCAGAGGAAAGAGGGGCTGGAAAATGAGGAAAGGTCTTTTCATCTTTTTAGCAATGGGAAATATTCTGTCCTATTGTTGTATGTAGCATATTGGTCACACTCTATGTGTGGGCTTGTGTGCATGCGTGGTGTCCATCCACATTGTGTCTCCCACAACACACACACACACACAGTTACTCACTCAAAAGCTTTGAGTAAATCATGTTGCATTGCACTACAGATGATATCCGGAGTAGAAAGTGAATTTGGACAATGTTTGACAATGGCTTTTATATAGCATTGATGCAATATGTAGAAATACATGAAGGATGCCTAGGGATGTTCCATTTATCCGAAGAGGTAGGTGTGTGCACGCATTTGCGCATGTGTTACCATTTGCTTCTCTTGTTTCTCCAGCGCTGTTCGGTCTCTGGTGATTTGCCTCTGAGTCCCACGCAGCTCCTTCGTCTGCTCTTTGATGAGGTCTACAGACAGACAGACAAAAGATGGAATGCACCAGGATCAATTGCTTTATGTATTGCTGAGCAAACACATTGTGTGAAATCCGGAATCTACTGAAAGACATAATATCGGCTGCTTAAACCTAGGCTAGGTTCTCTTTTCCCAGTTGTATTAGGCCTAAACTTAGGAAGACGAGGGAGAACATTTTGTAGCAAATGTATCATATAAATGTGCAAATAATAATGCATGGATGAAGGTCAGGGAACAATAAATCAGTACAGTCATGAGCTCATGCATGTCCCCAAGTCACACATTCAACCGTGCTTTATGAGCAATAGCAGTTTCTCTGATAAAACACACCCTGTGCGAATTATTACCTGTGCGTCACATTCAAACCTAAGGGAATGCACACACAAACACACACAGCTGGGTGATAGTCACAAAATCCATTATCCAAATATCTTAGCACAATAGAGAACTGTATTCAAGTAATTATGGGTAGAGGCATTCATCAAAAATAAGTTTGACGGTCTACTTAATGAAGACATAAATATTAAGAAAATAAAATGTTCATTATGATATGATGTGTTATGACATATAAATAATATCAAAACCACTAGTAGGAAATATAACAGTGTTCATTCATTGAAAAGGGGTCTAAAACATTGATTAGCCAATGTTGAAACACAACACTAAAATAAAGACACATAAAATGTGTAATCAAACTTATTTGAAAAATAACATTTTCCATAATAAACATGAGGTTTAGCAACAAAATCAAACATTGTCATAATACTTAGGATGAAATTGATAATAGTGATGAAAGATAATGTCAAAATACACAACCGACTGTTAATGCTGCTGTGCTTGACCTAAAAAGCAAAACCACCAACACATTTCAATGGCATTTCTGTCTGCACAGGTGTGTCCTATTCAATGCCGCCACTGCGCCTGCGTATTGCTGGACCACTTGTGAGAATGGAGTCCATATACGTACTATGTGACGTAGAGACCATGTCCCCCAAATGGGAGTGTGATCGTCCTACAAATACATGGGATCTCAACCCCCCCGCCCTCCACAACTCTTAACGGCGCCCCGCAACCCCGGCGCCTCGGATGGTACGAAACTCGGCGAGTTCCATAGACCCCCATCCTCCATGGCACAATATGCAAAGAAGATAGGGGCAAGAGATGTGTATGTGTCCAGACATTGAGTTGATGGGGACAGCGAATCGGAAGACTCAGGCTCAGCTTTGAAAGGGCGACATAATGCGGTAAGCCTCTCGACAACATGGGTGAAACTTGAATGAGAAACGTGATGGGAGGCACATTTGTGGGTGTGGTGGTGGTGGGTTTTGGTGGGATTGCTATGCTGTGAATTGGTTTTATGAAAAACCATAAGAGGGTGATCGATTGTCTAGATACAATTTCATTTGATCGGATTTTGACAGAATCACATGTCAAAAATGTGATGCGTCAGTAACATATGAGTAAAGTTTGACTAAATTACCACAAAAATATAAATGAACACTATGGACCAAATGTATGCATATATCATTATTATTTACCTCTGGAATATATTTCAATAAATCTGTATTTTATCACTGTATGACACTGAATATTATTGACGTTGACTTGGACTATAACTGGATGCTGCAAAGGGCCATAAGTAAACTCCTTTTAGTGGTTAGTGGTTTGTGTAAACCACTTATGTGGCTTTACTTTTTTTGTAAAATCGGCACTAGGAACATCAAACCTTTTAACAACACACACACACACACACACACACACACACACACACACACACACACACACACACACACACACACACACACACACACACACACACACACACACACACACACAGAGAAGTGAAACTGACTTAGACACACGCACACAGAAGTCAAACACATTTTCAAAGTAAAGGGAAGGGGTACAAAAAATAATTTCTCATACATATTTTTAATGAAGTCTTTCACATACTTGAATATAAACATTTTCCAATGTCCACCTATTGACATCTGTTGTAGGCTACGCCTTCAGGAAAACAAATAGCTCCACCACCAATACAGCTACACAGTGAGCATCAGCGATAGTGTTACAATTAGTTATACTATATCATAGTGTGTTTGCTACTATATATAGCATTTTAACGACTACAGTGCCGCAATAAACGAGACTATCAGTGTAATGGTTCAAATGTATGTTTAAGAAACCCCTCATGAAGACAGACTGCGATCGGATTTTGAATGTGGCAAGAGAACAGGTTAAACTGGATGTGCTGTTGTCATGAGATTACCAAGGCATCCCAGCCAGGCTAAAAATAAGTGAGCTAGCATGTTATTAATCGAGCAAAACTCACCGTCAGCTGTCTTCTTCTTGAAAAGCGATGCCATGGTGCTACGATATGACTACGTCAATACAATTTACGCTCTAATATATTAAAAATGTCTAACACAAAAGCCCAGCTGCCGAGACCAAAGTGACAGCTCCTGTAATCAACACTAGATTTCCTGGTTTACTTTCTGTGGGTTGTTCCTCTCTCTGCGACCGGTTCACATGACTTCTCCCTCTGACGTCACGGCAAATCCCGTTTAGTGCAATACTAAACACGCCTTCAGGGGGCGCAGCCATTCTTATTCACAAAATGTAAATATTCCACCAACGTTTCTAATACAAATTTGCATGGCAAGAGCAGTAGTCAAATAGGTCAGGGAATAGGTCAAACACATTGTTGTGGGGATTTAACTAGCATATTTACCGGAATATGTAATCCAATTTATGTTTTAATTGGATGTCTATAAACCATTATACTGTGCAATTGTGTTTAGAAGTGGGTGTAATAGTATATAAATGATTGATGTACATAGCAAGGAGTCATAGAACGAACCCAAAATGATAAAAAAATCCATGGATGTCAAGGATTTTGAATGTTCCAATTTTGGGGATTGTATGGACTACAAATGGCTGCCTATTCCAAAGGGTCAGCTCTTCCATCATTTTCCGTCCACCAATTGTATTGGAGGTTATGTTTCATTCTACAGGCATGCTGCTGCCTGCTCCTAGCAACTTCCAATGAGGATACTCTTGAACCGTAACGGACTCAAAAAATAAACTCCCATCAAGAACCATCAAGAACACAATACAATTTTGTGGAAAGGGCAAGTGAAGTTTCACCCCAACAATAACCAGCTTTGCCAAGGTTTTTTTATTTTTTCTGTCACAGACGAGACTAGAGAGAGGTGACTTTGAGAGGGACCCGTGTGACTAGCATAGCCTTAAGCACTATCTCCGCTCCCGGAGGAGTGTGTGTGTGTGTGTGTGTGTGTGTGTGTGTGTGTGTGTGTGTGTGTGTGTGTGTGTGTGTGTGGGTGTGGGTGTGGGTGTGGGTGTGGGTGTGGGTGTGGGTGTGGGTGTCTGTGAGTGTACATACATGTTAATGTGTGTGGCGAAGTGTTTCCATGCGTTTCTACATGTCGTCCCGGGGCGTTGTTCTTGTTAAGGCTATTAGGGAAGATGTTTGGCTGTAATCAGCGAAGGACTGCAGGGACCCCCACTAAACGGCCTCATCACTGGCAAACCCCCATCGGTCATAAATCTACCCCCAAGCACTGGGACCCCCCTCCCCCCCTGTATAACGTCCATCGTACAATGTCCCTTTGACACAATATAGTGAAGTCCTTAATAGTTTAGATGTCTAAAGAACCTCTGTTTGTCTGTCAGTCTGCCTGCCTAGCTGTCTATCTGTCTGTCTTTTCAATTATAATTTCTGTGTTTTTGATGTCTACATGTGGCAGGTTAGGTGCATCCTGTTAGTTCTGTCTGTCAATATTTCCTGTTCGTGACTTCTTCTTTTTTTTCATCTCAAACTTCCATAGTTTAATTTAAATATATAGGCCTACATACTTCAGGTCAAAATGTTACACCGCAATAGCACAATTATCAAATTATGTTGTATAATACCATTGAAAATATTTGCCATGTTTATTGTGAGGGCACTATGGTGTGTCCTTCCGTCTGGTTCTTTCCTCCATGGTCGTTCCGATTGTTACTTCTCTCCCTCCCCTTTTTCTTTGTAATTCTTTCCTCCAGATTCTCAATGTTCTTGTAGCCATCTCTCCTCCTTCCCTTGTCATCTAGTTTAGCCTTGAGCAAGCAGACGTTTAATGTTAATGGGATAACTACAGTGTGTATAGAGACAGTAAGAGAGAGGGGTGGGGAGTGGGAGAGAGAGAAAGATAGAGAGGGGGAGTGAGAACAGGGAACGGAAAGAGAGATAGTTCATGTGTGAAATGAAATCCCTACACAATCAGTGGGAGTCTCAACTTCAAAGCACATGGAGTGTTAGCTTTAAGGTATCATCTAAGGTGATGGCACAAATCCTTTTATACATCACTTACAAAGCAATTGCTTTAACACTCTCCACATACCAAACTGTTTATGGAGCCCTGCCTAGAGAGATACTTGAACATCATCAATGGTCTATATCACTGTAAAAAATAAACCATGTGCAGCATTCCAGATTCACATCTTGGCAAACATACTGCATAGGAACTACAACAATTATTGGCTGCATTGGCGTACATATTTCTAATGCTGTAATAAATTGTGCTTCATTAGAAAAAGTGTGTGTAAATAAATAATAACTGGATGATTCACGATGGACATTTTCTAAAATGTTGGGAAATACCATATTATTTTCTCTGTTGCATGACATACCAATATGCAATGAATATTTCAACCCACTTTGCAAATACAGAGTAAAATACAGAAGTTCATTCTTTACTAAATAATTTTGAGGGCAATTATATTTAGTTTTAGCATCAAACATAAAGGAAAGGTATGTTGCAATATATGGACGTGATATGAGTTAGGACATCAGCTATGCTGACTGAATATCTTGACACAACACAAATGCCAAATATGTAGTAATTGCAGGAAAAGGTAGTCATGGCTAATGCTGTTCCCAATCCAAAGAGGACCAATGATCAGCCTAGTGCCCCCTGAGATATATCCGTATATTTAAAGTAAAGCACAGACCCAAAATTGGAATGGACTAAAGATGCAACTTTATGTATGTTCTGATGGCACAGTTACAAAAACGGGTGGGAAAATTAACCACAGTTAGTCAAAACCCATTTTGTTTCTAGAGAAGGAGATGGAGAAAAACCCTTTTAACAGCGATTATGAAGTTAGGTTTATGACTTTGTATGAACTACAATATCAACTGTCATATAGTTTTATCAAGTGTAGTTAATTAATAGTTACATTTTAGTTTATTTAATAACAATGTTTATATTTGTTTATACACATTTGTATATGAAGAATAGCTTTTTTTGGTTTTGGCCAAATTGTACATTTAATAACAACGTAATATCAGCCAGCAAAGGACAAGTCATTGAAACTGTCTGGAAGGCAAGCTAGCACCATATGCAATATAATGTAGAAAGAGCATAGAGAGTGAGGAATAGATGTGACCGTGGTGGGGACAAGGGACGGGGGACGGGGGGCTGACTAATAAATCGGCTGAGTGATTCCGCTCTCTCTGCCCGTGGGATGAATGTGGGCTCACCGCCACAGTACAGAGCATCAGGGAACTGTGGGCAATGACATTATGCCACCAGCCCTTCCCTGCTCATTGTCACCATCAGCAGCAGGGACCAAACACACTGTCCCATTAAGACCCCCCACAGATCCAGCATCCCCATCGCCACATGTATTATGGGCCCGGGCACACGCTTTGCGATGAATGCATGTTATATATATATATGCATATATGAATGGACGCAGGTAGATATTGCACACATTGATTGCAAATGGAATATGGTAAGACTGTATGCTGCCTACAGAAATCCGCTTGGGGCCCTAATATAGGATATTCCAAATACACACACACACACACACACACACACACACACACACACACACACACACACACACAGCCACATACACGGTCAATGATATGGTCTTTTATCAGCAGGTCTCCATTTAGCCTGGAGGAGCTAATTTTTCTGAGAGGGTATTCTCCCCTCCCACCCTCCTTTTCCCCTTGACTCCCAAATATTCAGTGTGTCTCTGAACCAGAGTCTGTCCACACAAAGAGCCTTGGGGCAGGCATGGAAGTCACCAGAACAAGTAGGACAACGGTCCCAGAGGGGGGAGGGTGAGGCACCCATATGTCATTAGCAGCGGGGAATTAGAGTCATTACAACTGCAAGGGCAGCAGAGGACGGACGAGTTAGTCCAAATGAAAAAAGCAAGAGGAAGAAAAAGTGAGGTGGCCAGGTTGATTTTGGGGGACACGGAAATGGATAGACAAGTGTATTGGTATATTGGTGAATCGATGACAAAAAAAAGGTATGCTTTAAGTGACTGGCTCTGCAAACATGTGTTGGTCGAGATAGTGGAGACTGCAGAATTGGACTACTTTTCCCAATTATTTTAAAATCCTTTGTCTTTGCTTTCCACATGTTTTTGTTCGTGTAGGAAAAAAAAAAGGACAAGACACACTCACCCCAATCAAAAATCAAATACAATTCATTTCACACCTATTTTCATGGAACAAATACAAATCGCCACATAAACTGTTCCACTTTATTTTCTAGTTTTCTTCATATTTCATATCTAAGGATTAATTTCAGACTATGTCAGGCTTTTTTTTTTTTTATTCCTGTTTGACCCTAGTGGAAACAGAGCCTGGTCTATTGGAGGGGGTTCGTCAAACTGACCCCTGCCTTTGTTTCGCTGTCGTCTCATTAACTTGCTCAGGGCAAATGGAGCACTTTCCATTATCTCCCCAAGTGCTGATTTGGGGAGGGATTGAGGGATTGAATAATTATTATATTCTGTTTAAGAATGGCCCTGGCCTGAGGGATCTGGCAGATCAGAGACTTCTGCAGTGCAGTGTTTGGGCTAACAATTAACACAATGGCCGTACGGGCTGTATCCACACACAAACTACAGACATTCACAAACTTGGTGGATAGAGTTTCCTTTCTTTGTTTTTTTGTGGAGCCATGCAATTAAAAGTCTCATATACAGTATATTGGGAAAGTGAGAGTCAATGGCACATAGACTATTAAAACTGTGCAAATGTTAGATTACTAAGATGAAGAGGATGCAATGAGGGTGGTTTTTTTTGGCCAATAAGGCCCAATGTAACTGGTTTCTGTGGTTTAAAATGGAAAATCGGGTTTCTATTAACATACTAATGACTTGCCTGATGTTCATTACTGTGATGGTGTTTCAAATTATCCTAAATGTTTTACATTTAACTAAGAAGGAAACAAGAAAAGCAATGCGCGTTCCATGTTAACATGATTCATGGACCAATTGTGGATAATTCTAGTATAACAATAATAGTAATAACTGAATTGTCTTGACGACCCTCCCAAAAATTCAAACCTTATAGCCACTGGAATCTTTGGAATTATATGATTTTGACTCAGAATGATTCAGACATGACAAAAAAAAATGCTGAATGAGCCAGAGGTTGTGATGATACATACACTAATGGCTCAGTAATGAGACTTTAATGTCTCCACTCTTTTCACTCTCCCACCTGTGACATAACTGCTCTTCAGGCTCTAAAGTGTGTGTGCATGTGTGTGTGTGTGTGTGTGTGTGTGTGTGTGTGTGTGTGTGTGTGTGTGTGTGTGTGTGCACGTGTGTGTGTGTGGGGGGGGGGGGGGTTGTGGGTGTGGGTGTGGGTGTGTGTGTGTGTGTGTATGTGTGTGTGTGTGTGTATGTCTGTGTTTGATTTATAATTGTGGTGTAATTGTCGTATTCCCACCCATTAAAATTATATGTTTTTAGTGACCTTTTGCATAGTCAATTAGATTCGATTAGATACAATTAGAATAAATTTAGATTAGAGTAGATTAAGATTAAAGTGTTTTGTCGTTGAGTCGTTGCACAGTATAGGGACAAGTACATCAAAATGAAGTTTATCGTCTCCCCAGTTGTGCATAAACACAGGTAGCATAAACACAGGTTTAACAGTGAGGGTAATGACATAAGATGCAGTGGTTGAAAAGGCACGCATATATTTACAGATTAACTGAATATAATTTCTGAATTATACATTAATTAAATTAAAGTGAAAGTAAAATGATATATATATATATATAAATATACATAAATACATATAAACATATGATATGCTCGAAAGAAACAAGGACTCATTTATACATCTACATTAGAATAGACCATGGGTTCAGCATCATTCTCACAATGATAGTCACAAAATCATCAAGTCCTCTGGGAGAATTGGCACCTGGCAGGTGTGTGCTTGGTCCAATCTCTCCCAAGTAATTTTGATATTTTTATTTTTATCATGACACAGCACTCTGCACGCTCATTATGGGATATCATCAAATCACTGTTATCTCACCACACCTGTGTCATTAGCAGTGCAGGTTCAGTGTGTTAATTATATAAAACATATCATTGTGGGATAACTGCAACTGCAACTCAAATTGATTTGCCGTATGTAGAGTCAATCCTCCATATGTATGTTAATTAGCCTCAACCCAGAGGTACAACTAATTAGTGAAATCAGCAGGTTCAGTGCACAGGTGTTGAAAGTTCCCTAAAAATGTATATTCCAATAGATTTAAAAACAACAACAAAACTGAAACTGTGTATGTATGTGTGTGGAATTGTTTGTACAAATCTGGAATGGACAGTTGGGAAATCCTTTCACAAAGTAATATCCGGGACACGTGATTTTGTCAAAGGATTTGGTCATGTGCTGTGGGGAACAGTCAACATAATAGCAGCACTTGTGTTATTTACAATTGTATGGACAGCTACACAGCTGATTTTTGCTAATTGTGCAGAAATGGTACAGTAACAATAAAAACACATTCAAATAAAAAAACATACAATATACTGAATAAAAAGCAAAACAGGATTTTTGCTGTGATTAATGATATTGCTCAGTTTTCTACAAGGCTGATGATGTTAAACTCATACTCATTCTTTATCATTGTTGAGTTCAAAGCATGGATAGTGTTAGGAACTGGACACTTTTGCCTATTTCAATCTGGCTCCTTGAAGTGCTACAAGTTTTCCTCAATCACTTGAAGGCCAGAACAAAGCAAAAGCCAAACTATTTTCTGATCCACAGCCGTTCTGTTTCCGCCGTCTTTAATACATGGACTAATAATCATCTCAGTGCCTCATTAAGGAGGCGCGGATACAGAGCCTCCACCAGATGTTGATGCTAACACCCCCCAAACCCTCAGGACCGGTTGCAAGTGAGCGCATTTAGGAGCAGATGTGTGTATGTGTTTATCTATGAATAAAAACCTTATAGTGTGTGTGTGTGTGTGTGTGTGTGTGGGGGGGGGGGGGGGGGGGGGGGGGGGGGGGTGTTTGTGTTTGTGTGTGTGTGTGTGTACTTTTGAGTGTATGTGTTTGTCAAATGGCTGTTTCAGATCACTGCACAGTCTGCTCCACTGCCCTACTTCTAAACAAAGTGACAAGTGAATACAGATATGAGTCAAGTTTGCTACATTGGCACATAACTACGTCTTAAAAAATGAGTTTCTTATATTTTGGAATCTATCCTTTCTTTTTAGGTAGTAGCCTAGACTTTTTCGTTGATGTTCATTGAAAGGATGATGAATCCCTAAACTCACGCTGTTCATTTGTCTTGTAATGTTTACGGTCATGGAAATTCACGTAATCTTGACCCAAAAATGTTCAGTGTTTGCATGTGCTGTCACAAACACTACTACTTGTCAGGCCTACTTCTAAATGGGTGCACTTTTGAAGAAAACAAGGTGTGATTTCTTATTAGAAGTGTTGGAAGGTATGGCATATCTCTCTATGATATAGAGGG
The DNA here is from genome assembly GCA_026745465.1 of Lota lota. Classification (NCBI taxonomy): domain Eukaryota; kingdom Metazoa; phylum Chordata; class Actinopteri; order Gadiformes; family Lotidae; genus Lota; species Lota lota. The sequence goes on from JACYXH010000592.1 coordinate 3,686,387, forward strand.
ATGATTGTTCCTCATGCCTGGAACAATCGTTAAAAGAAAATGGCTAAAATATTGAGTGCTGAATGCAAAATAATGAAGCAAACAAAGGAATGAAAATCAAAGGCCTACATTAGTTTGTTTGCGTCTTGTCTAAACGTTAATTATCATTAATCTTTATTTAGTTATATTTTCCAGCTGCAATAAACATACTTTATGACAGTGGTTATTAAACTGTTCAAACATAATTAATCACCAGATCATGTTTCTTTCGTAAACCATGCATGATATTTTTCAAATTTGTGGAATTTAATCATTGAGGAGACTTTTTTGTCTTGAAGCATATTGGTGAAATTAAAATTAATAATTCATAATTATAATAACTTTAATATACATTTCTGTAACTCACTGTGAATTGCAGTGAGTTTGCTTGCAGCCCTATACTCCACTATGTGCAGACGATAAACTATGGGCTGTAGGGCGTGGCCAAGCAGCGGTTACAGGTCACTTCTTCTGACAAGCGCCTTCTGATCGAGGTTTGTGATGTCATCATATTTAGGGTAACCCATTGAAAGCATTGACTACAGTGTTCCATAGTGGCAAAGGTCTTAATGTGACCTTGACTATAGAGTCAAGCCCAGCGTGTTGATGTTTAAAAAGAGGAGCTTATTTTCTTATGTCGAATATTAGTGTTACCGATAGTCTTAAGTCTTGGCTCGCTTTTTCAGGGGCTGGCAGATCGGTGGATCTCTTTGTCTGAGGTGGTTGTTGGCTTGAGGTCATAGAACATTGGTCTGAGGATCGCCATGGCTACACATTCTCTCATCCCTTTCTGCCAATGCGCATTCCTCTTTAGATTGAAGATTGGTTATTCATTTCAACCCATTTATTAATACATTGATAGGAGTACAGTTGCTGCCACTTTATTATTGGTATGATTTATTTGGAGGCTGACACGGAGAGAAATGCCAGACTCCCTTGCTGGACAAAAAGGTGAAGGAAGTTAAGGAATTTATCTGGCATCTCGGTAAAAAAAAAAAAGGCATCTGCAAGGGCTACCCTTCTCACTCCTCTGTGTACCAAACATGGGTATTCCATGGGTATAAACTCCTACGTTACAGATATTTAACCAAACAAACTGTAAGTAGGGAGAAGCAGTAACAAACACTGTATAATTTAGATTTGCATTAGAGTGCCAGTTGCGACACAAGTTTTGTCAATGCAGTCCGATCTCACTCACTATTAGAAATAGGATAGCAAACAGCATGACATCAAATGCAAAATAGTCATAGGCACCAAATTCATGTCCATAGCGGGCAGATAGTGTTCATATTAATGCTGGTAAAATGCAAAAGTAGGCTATGAAGCTAATTATTCAACACTATTCTATAGGGTTAAAAACTTAATTTAGGACAGACATTTAAGTAAGATATTTATGTTGAATTGTGTGATATTGGCTTGGTTGTGTTTTGTGTTGTGTTTTGAATCCAAGAGGGATATATTCGAGTATCCTAGTCGTTTGTCATTATTGGTCCGCAGGTGGCAGCAAATAGCCAGTTGATTTAGTCGCACTATAGGCCAAGGCTTTAAAAGCCAAATGAAAACACAGTAATCTATAGCCTATAACTAGGGTTTTGTTTTTTATTCCAAGGAAGGCAATAGTTATAGTAGTTATGTATGCATCTAATAATAATACTCGAATCATAAGAAATTTCACTTTAGCATATAACTCATCAACGTTTGAAGTAGACCTATAATGGCTATTATATATATTATATAATAGTTCATGACTGATATGAAACATTGATAAACATTGACTTGTTAGGCTACGAGGCACATTTTGGGATTTATTTAATCACAGAACGAGTCCTCAAACTAAATTCGCCCGCCTGGCAGTGAACAAACAGTGTAGGCTACATATTTGGTAACTAAAAAAAAAAAATTCCCTTGCAAGCACAATAAAACATTAATTCTGCAAACTATGCCGGCGGAATGTCATTCTAGACCGAGACCTTGCGAAATGGGCGTGAATGCAAAGAGCGAACCCTGCCCATCTAAAGCCCTCATCCAAGAAAAGAAAAAGAAACAAGAAAAGAAAGAGCAGAACACTTTTCACCCAATCAGCAGTGCTGTAAAAAAGGACTCCCGAAAGTAAAAGTGTTGATAGTGTAGCCTATATGGTCTCCTATCGCTTGTTTTGATTAGGGCCCACGGGCGGTGCAACTCGCAGCAGGAGCTGCATTGTCTTTATGCAAACTGTATTCATCTACGAGCTGTCTATTGTATGCCAATCGGCATATATGGACGCACCACAGCCAAGACGCAGGATTCCACCCATCTGAGGTCGAGTCAGTATCGGTTGTGCTCGGTTGTCTCCCGGAGTCTCTCTCCCTCTCTCTCTCCCTCTCTCGCTCTCTCCCTCATTGACTCGTCGCTATGAGTTGTCTAGATGTGATGTACCACCAAAGTTATGGCGCGCACTACCTTCCATCCTCACAAGTGGCTGCAGCGGCTTACAAGGCGGCGTACTATGGCCATCACCAGGTGAGCTCCATCTCCAGAACTATATTTTATGTAATTACAGAAGAAGAAAAAAAAAGAATTGTCATCCGCACCAGGGAAATGATAATGTTCTGTGCGCGGTTCTCTCACGCATGTTGTCGAACCAGGTCATTGATTGTAAACGTCCAAGACGTTTTTAAAAGAGCATAGCCTATCCTCGTAATTATTTGTAGTTGTTTCGTATGGAAATACACCCCCAACGATTTGTAATAGGCTATTATTGTCTTAACGTGAAAGTTGTTAGAATGATGAATTTCTTCAGATGACTTTATTGATCCTGTGGGCGGAAATAAACTCTTAATTACAGTTTGGAACTGAACAGGTGGCCAACACTTCCTTTCCAAATCTGTTCAGCCAAGTTTCTGATCTTGATCTGCAATCAAACAAATCTAATAATACCCCCCCCCCTCTCTTTCTCTTTCCCTCTCTCTACTTCCCTCTCTCTTTTAATCTCTCTCCCAAACCCCCCCCCCCCACCCACCCACCCACCCCACTCCCCCTTGTCCAGAGGAAGCCAAGTGCATACAGTAAGGTGCAGGAGTGTGTGGAGCAGCAGATGCATCAGCAGCAGCAGCAGCTCCAACAGAGCAGAGCCGCAGGGATGCTGCCCAGGGAACAGGGCCTCCGGCGGGCATCACTCCCTCCGGGGTCTCGGTGTAGCGTTAGCAGCGGTGCTAGCGTCGGTGGTGGTGGAGGTTCCCCAAAGGATTGCATCATGACCAAGGACAGCAGTAGCCAGCCGGCGGAGGCGGAGTACCTGAGTGCCCGGTGTGTCCTCTTCACTTATTTCCAGGGTAGCATCGGCGATGTGGTAGATGAACACTTTTCCCGCGCTCTCAGCCAGTCAGGGGCTTTCTCCAGGGGGACCAAGCCGGTACTCAGAGTCACTCAGCAGCAGCCGTCCACCCCACTGCCCGGCCCTTTATGGAAAGGTATGGTTATCCTCATATTGTCATCATCTTCATCCTCATCATCATCCTCATCATGTTGTTGATTTCATCATTTGTGCATTTAAGTTCTTCGTTTGTAATGTACGTTGTAGTCATCAAATTAAATTTGTAACAGCCATTGTAATTGTTGCATGGTACACATTTAGTTACAAAGTGTGTGTGTGTGTGTGTGTGTGTGTGTGTTGGTTTGCAGATGGTGCGTCTCAATCCGAGGGCCCCATCATGAATATGTGGAGCAGCGGCGGCTATCCGTCCCAGGCCGGCCCGTGCCTCCCTCCCTCCTCCATCTCTGTCCATCCAGACTTCTCCTGCGCCGTCAGCCCTTCGCCCTTCCCTCCCGCTGACGGTGCTCTGTGGCCCGGCCACGCTCTCACCCAGGCTAGCCTGCCGGACTCCCACTCCTCCTGGTCCTACCCAGGCCAGAGCGGAGCGGGGAGCAGCTACCCGCAGATCCACGACCTCTACCCCCATCACCCTGCCTCCGTGCACGGGCACCACCCACACATGCACAGCCACCACGGCCACCGGTTTCCGCACGGCCACATGCTCCACTCGTTTCCGTCCCACGGCCCAGCAGCGGCTCTGGATCCCAGGTTCAGCCATCTCTTGCTGCCCGGGGTCCGACAGAGAGTGTCCAGCGCCGAGGGCCGCGGTTCTCCTCCGCCTCTCAGCGAGGGGGTCAAGACTGAAATAGACCTCAGTATTAGCATCCCTGTGGCAGCCGCCCCCACCCTGCCTGCCTCCTGGTCTCCAGCATCCCTCCATGGGTCCTTGGAGGTCTATGACTCGGGTAGGTAGTGTCACACAGACCATGCTTCTTTTGAGGCACTTTGTGCTGTGTGTCATTATTTTTAATGATTCTTCACTTGATTAAGATACTCACTTTGCTATCATATTAGCATTTACCAATTGGGATGTATTCTAGAGTTATTCCTCTGCAGTTTAAGGGCTGATTATGTAGAGCTAGTTGTCAAAACTCTTTGTAATATAATGTTATATACAAATATATATAGCTTTATAAATAATACTAATAATATTCAAAATAATAATTTAAAATGTACCTTGACATTGATAAAGGTACGGTCAATGTCTGCCCACCGAATATCTCCAACTTTGCCCAATCCACTTGAAGAATCAAAAAGCAAAATGTTACTTGTTCATTATGCTACGCATTGATGATTTAAAAGATGACTCATCTCTCTCTCTCTCTCTGTCTCTGTCTCTCTCTCTCTGTCTCTGTCTCTCTCTCTCTCTCTCTCTCTCTCTCTCTCTCTCTCTCTCTCTCTCTCTCTCTCTCTCTCTCTCTCTCTCTCTCTCTCTCTTTCTGAAGGTCTGGATCAAGAGAAAGCCAAAGTCTCTGCATGGTTCTGAGAGACAAAAACGTTAGTACTCGTTTGGCTGTGTGCATCTTCTTTTCAAATACTCAGTGATACCCTACCGTGTGACTGCATAACGGTGGCTTCAACAGCAGCACTGGATACTGTCGGGATAAACTGAATGAGGGAGAAGGATGTTAAAATGGTGATTGCAAGGTTGGCCATAGTACGACAAAACCTGAAACACACATTTCTTTAAGAGGGTGTTAGTGAGGGTGCAGATGCTGTGCAGGCGAAAAAAGAAAAAAAAAGCAGAGGAGTAAGTGCACTAATGAACTCACTCATCCATTGTTAGACTCATTTAGCCGTCACTATTGTTTATGGTTTCAAGAAACTGGATGATCGCCCCTTTTCGCTTAAATCTCGTTTACTGACATGTCCACTACATCACGTGTTCTACATCCATGAAGGCGTGGTTTTTAGTTTTTTGCTGCCATTTATTTCCGATAAAGTAAACTACGTTCCTGTTCTGAACTGGAACAAATTGCAATTATTTTGTCATATAAGTTAAAATGCTTTTCTTTTTTGAAAGATGAACAAAGCCATATGGTTCTGTTTTAAGAACCCTTATTTTACAAATGTGTGTGTATTATTTTGTGTGTCATTCTGTTATTGCAATGCAAATTTGTCAGCTGTTTCTCGTTCAACAGATGGTACTCTTATTATTTTGTTTGGCACTAAAAATGTTGAGAGTGTAAATATTGTTATGCAATAAATCAGATGAATGTTGCCACAAATCATTGTATTTTATTGTGCATTAGGAAAAGATAATAAGATTGTACTTTATTAAATCCCAGATGAGAAATCGTGTCACAGTTGATATAATTATTGTATTCTATACAATTCTTTAACTAAATATAGAATGAAAAACATAAGTGTTAATAACCATTTGTGGTGGTTGACAGCTAACAAAGAGTTTATATATATAAATACAATAGCAATACACTACATGCATCCCCTTTATAGAATTGCTATTGATAATTAGTAATTAGTAACAATGTGGGTTGAAAACCCAAGTGCCTCAGACTTCTGTTCATATGGAGCTAGGAAACTCTGGGGCAGTAATGTGGAGTGGGAAGTGGGAGGGCATGCAACAGAGCTACTGTAAGATCACGTGTGTTTCGCCTGTCCGTCTCAACACATTCACAATTGCGTCCTCTCATGTGTCCACACACACACACACACACACACACACACACACACACACACACACACACACACACACACACACACACACACACACACACACATCGGTCTGGTTTCCTGTCTGGACAGGAAGCTCACTAAAGTACAACAGACCACATACACAAACAATTGATGTGCACCGAAGACTCACGCAACTGCATCAAGATATGTTGTCCAAGGTCTGAACACAGCTGTTATCTGTCTAAAGATTGCTAATAATGTACCTACACTAACTCCATTCATTTTTTTTTTGATGTAACTGAAATGTTTCAGGGTCAAATCCCATTGAACAGTGGCTCAGCTCATCTGGTGTATGTATATGCATTTATCACTCGTAATCTCACTCTCACTGTATTTCTCTTTATTTCCTCTCCTCTCCTCGTGTCTCATCTCCCCTCCTCTCTCTTTCCTGTTACCTCTCCTCCTCTCCTTTCTTCCCCTGTCCTCTCCTGTCCTCTCCTCAATCCTCTTCTCACCTGTCCTCTGGTCTCCACTCCTTTCCTCAATCCTCTCCCATCCTCTACTCTTTCTTTCCTGTCTCCTCTCCTCTCCTCTCTTCTCCAGCCTACTGGAGAAGAATCAAAGCTGGCAAAAAGTGGTGCTTCATTAGCATTAGCATTAGCATGTAGCCTTAACATCAGCATACATTGCACATATATGCTAACAGGGCTCCTGCTGGGGGTGGGGGGGGGGGGGGGGGGGGGGGGGGGGGGGCTGACGCACCCCAGGCACTTCCAGGAATACAGGAAGGCCCAGGGCTGAGTTGAGGGCAACCTAAAGCATGGCCTAAGCACATGCAGCACACTTAAGTGCTGATAAATAAATTACCTGTTAAGTGATGTGAGGACCCAACCAAAATCTGTTGTATGTACATAAACTAAATTCTGAAAAGAACCCAGAAGTCTTTGTAATGTCTGTTCATTTGCTCTTCACTGGTTCCCAATGATTGCCCCTTTTGATGTTCAAATGTAGTTGCCTATTGAGAAAGAAAAATATGATTAATGTTGACAAAGACAAGAAAATGTGGAAAGAGGAATGACAGCTGTGTTTTCATGGATTCATGTTCCTCTTGCAAGGCTGATCATCCCAATCAGCTATTTGCTCTTAACCCAACTATGGAACCCTTTTCAATTTCATTAGTCATAATCCACAAGCTTGTACCCTATTTGTATGAGGTATAGAAGAAAGGTGAAATGAGAATGAAGTTGGATGTGATTTAAGAGAGAGGAGTGGACAGGATTAAAGTAATCAAATATTGGACATGAAGAATAAAGAATAAACTCAGAAAGAAAGAAAAATAAATAAGAAAGAAAGAAAGAAAGAAATAAGAAAGAATAGTGCTGATATGTCCAAATGTGCCCCCTATAACCTAACACCACATTCCAGGGTAATTGAGCGAGTGATTAATTTAACAATCACAGACACAATACCAGCTGTCTGAACAGAACCCACATAAATACAGTCGGCAGAACGACGAGAGGAGGAAGGATGGCCTACAGAGAGAGAGAGAGAGAGAGAGAGAGAGAGAGAGAGAGAGAGAGAGAGAGAGAGAGAGAGAGAGAGAGAGAGAGAGAGAGAGAGAGACAGAGACAGAGACAGAGACAGAGACAGAGACAGAGACAGAGACAGAGAGAGAGAGAGAGAGACAAAGAGAGAGAGAGACAGAGAGACAGAGTAGAGAAGAGAGAAGAGAAGAGAATACGCAGAATAGGAAGAGGTCTTCTTTCTAGAGAAAGAAGAAAGGGAAAAGCAGGACAAAATGATCAAAAGTGCCCTCTGCAAGCATCACATCATGATGATGACGACGGTAAGTATTGGTTTAGTTGGGCAGAAAAACCCGGCTATGGCATATTGAAGGGGGTGCATCTGCAGGAGTGTGCATCCAGGGTGGTGTGTAGTTGAAGCAAGCAGATACTAGATTTGGCGACCATACCTCAAAACACTCTTTAACCACAAGTCTCTGATTCACAGTGCCATTTATTCAGAGTTTGATCTGAGGTAATGCACCAACCCATCACATTCCTCTGCTTGCCCACACACTGCGCTGAATGATGCATCTCTCTCTCTCTCTCGCTCTCTCTCTCTTTCTCTCTCTCTCTTTTGCCCCCTCGTTCTCTCTCTCTAGCCCCTCTCTCTCTATCGCTCTCACTCTCTCTCTCTCTCTCTCTCTCTCTGTCTCTCTAATTAACAAAAGAAAACTATCGATATAACATTAAATTGTAAATGTAAGAAGGCAACCACAAAACTCTTGTGGATTTTAATAATTAGTGCATCTGCTCACAATATTTTTATATTCCCTTACGTTACTAAACTAGCCAAGGTTTCGCCATGGTTATACCACTTAGTGATAGAGTACAACTAACCAAGACCAACTTATATTTTCTCATATATGGCAGCTTCAGGATATGGTGTGTCCATCCTAAACTTGTGTGAGGCAATGTAGGAGCACCCTACATCACAATAGTGTGTAAGGCAGATGTCGCCTTGTGAAGCCGTCCCGATCTTGAAAATTCACAGATTCTCTGCAGATTGATCTTGCTTCGACCCCGTTGAAAGCCTTTTCCCAAAATGTCAATGGAGCAATCAGAACCACAATGGTAAAAAATGAACAGTAATCCGCACGGACGGCTTTTCTCAGATTCAAATTCAACCTACGGGCACGGCCATTTTTGGAAATCACTGCTCATCACTGGCCCATCCAAGGCCAGACTTATATTCATTGGGAATATATCAGGATAGTCTCACGGAGCTATGTTAGATGAGGCCAGATAAATATATATATTGTTTGCGTAAAGGACAAATATGTCAAGAAGCCTGGCCCTCCTGCCCCCAAATGGATTTCCTGGAGTTTTTCCTCCCTCTTTTCCTTTAGCTACAGAAAAAAAAGGCCCATCATTCACCAAAAAATAAAAGTGTTGGAGGGGTTAGCTTTAAGCAGCAGCTGTGGTGGCTCAGTTTGGGGGATGCTCTTGCCCCCAAGGCCCCAGTCTCGTCTAAGCAATGCGGCAGTAACCACAAAGCCAGCCACATAGCCGGCATTCCTGCCTTCACTGGAAACAAACTGAAGAAGAGGAGCCAACACCTGTTCCCCCAGCTCACGCGCAGCTTTCCACACAGCCGATGGACGCAGTGCTAAGGCTTGGCTAGGTGGAAGAGCGGCCATAGAAACCCCAGTGTCTCTATTCAAGATAACTCGTATTTCCAGATTTCTTTCTGGGGTTGTATTTTTGCTGATGATCAGGAGAAAAACAAGTGAGGAGGGACATATAAGAGGACTATGTTTGTGGGACAGATTATTGCCATGAGCAATGTTTAACACATTGTAAAAACATCTTAATGACTAATATAACATTTAATGTTATCCTTGCATGTAAAAGTGTATGTATCAAGATTCAAATGAAGTGTGAGAAATTATTATATAGCTATTGTTCTGTTGGACTAGATATTATGCAACTGGATTCATGAAACCCCCTGTGGTTCTTTGACTGGCCAGCTTGCCTGATTAGTTCTGTTCACTTTGTTTCTCTCTACACATCTGTAATGACTATTGACTATTAAACCAGCGTGTGTTACAAAACATACTTTAAAATGAATATATATACAGTAATTACTTAATAATATAATGCATTTATTGTACAGCTTGCTTTATTTTGATAGCTTGCTTGCTGATTGTAGACTTGTACTTATAGTTATATTTTTTATTACATTTATCTGGATTCTGTAGGTTTATCAAATTGCTGTTTAAAAAGGGATTAAAATACATTTAAATGAGACAATTTTGGCACTTCTTGCTACAAGTTAAAATATTTCCATTTAATGTCCCCCTTGTACAACTCTTCCTGTCATTCCCACGTCTCCTAGCCCAGCACTTACCAACACACACGCATACAAACAAGCCCAACCCCCCCCCCCCCCCCCCCCCCCACACACACACACACACACACACAAACACACACACACACATACACACATATACACTTACACGCATACACACACAGACAGCAACACACACACACACTCAAACACACACAAACACCCACACACACACACCCACACACACACATATAGCAACACACACACTCGCACAAACACACACACACACACACACACACACACACACACACACACACACACATATACAAACATCGACCCACCCAGTAATACAACTCAGACACTCACCCACTAACCCAACCCCACACACCCCGCAACACACACACACTAACATACACATTCACCCACTCCCACACCCAGCAACAAGACTCCATTTGTCATCCACACATTGTGATGTAATTGAGTGAAGCAGTGTTGAGGGTTCATAAAGAAGGTAATCTGTCACAATCCTGTACTGTCATGTAACTTAAAAGAGGCTCAATAATATGTTGTATACATGATAGATAAAAGAAATCATGTGTTTCTTTTGGATTAAAGAAAACAGGGTTTGTTTTGTTATCTATTATCTTTATGTATTTATATGTAGCTGCAGCTGTGCCAACATTTTGTCTTAATGAGGCATGTATGACATTATGCATATGACCATATGAATACATAATACACAATGACTTGGGGTTGAAGTGTTTCAGCATAGAGTTTTCTGGTAACCACAAAAGTAAATTTAAACATGCCTCAGATTCTGACGTTTTGAAATAACTGAGACAAGTTTTCCTCAGGTTGTTTAGTTAGTATGCTGTTGTTTATCCTTTTGGCTTACACCTTATTTACTTGGAATAAACAAAGCGGTGATAATAAATGGGCTTCAGGTTTGGGATCTGAAATGTTCAGGTCACTGTTGGCCAATATGGAGTCCTAGTGCATGCCGTTAACAACACTAGACTAAACATATTTTTGAAATAATAATCATAATAATTCTTATGCTGGGTTTATATTTATTGAATTGATGCCAATTTGTGTTCAAGTTTCAAAAATAAATACCAAGGACTATCATGCATCTGTTCCCGATATTATAATAACAACCTCATCCTTTTCATAATAGGATATATATGACAAACAATTCCTATTTATTTATTTAACATTTCCAGTAGACGTAAGATAATGAGCATGAGTAAAATGTACTATTATTAAGCTTTACATACCTTTTCTAATATGTAGCACACTTACACATGCACATCTTAACACACAAACACACACACACACACACATCACATACACATACACATACACAAACATACACACATACACACACACACACACACGCACACACAAAGAGCCACAAAACAATCCTTGTTCAATTCTGATGAATCCTTTTCTTAGGCATGTGTCCGTCAGTCATTGAGGCCTGAGCTACCTGCTGCCTGTTTAGCCCCTTTTGCTCATAGCCATCATACCACACATACCATGCCACCAGCAGGCCATTCCTCAGGCACTGAGACCCCAACCCCAGGCCTGCTTCCCGGATGTGTGAGACCCTTGGATCCATAGAGTTCTTTCATTTGTATTCAGAATAACATGTTGATTTACTTGAAAAGCAGACTAACAAGGTTTTCTGAGCTCCTGCGATGATGTGCACACACACAAGGGTGTGTGTGTGTGTGTCAATGCATGTTTGCCTTAATCACACTTTGATTGATTGCCACAGTATGCGCCAACATGTGTCGTGTCATTTGTTGCATTATATTTTTTGCATGTTTATTATTGTGGTGTACGTTTCACCCACATCATTACAGGTATACCCACCTCATCGTGACAGACATATTATGTGGATGTTTCTATATATTTTTAATAATGTTTGTGTTGGTGGTGTGTATGCATATTGGTGTATATGCATGTTTTTGTGTCTGTATCTGGCTGTTTGCTGTTTGCTGTGTGTGTGGGTGTGGGTGTGGGTGTGTGTAGGTGTGTTGGCAAGCGTGTGTCTGTGTGTATGGGTGTCTGTGTGTGTGTGTGATCATAGCAGCGGAAAGTGTAATCTGAGGGGATAACGCGCTCTTATCCGGCTGATCCCCCAACCTCCCCAGGCTTTGACAGCGTTGACACCCATCACTCTTCACACAAACTGGGCCTAATTGGCAGCTAATTCCCTACTCCCCTACTGTCCAGCCACTGCCCCCCTATTGTCCCTGTCGTCCTGCCTCTGCTGGGCCCGGGCTTTGTCCATTGATCTGCCACGGCACCCCGGGGTGCAAAGAGCTCCCAGTGGGAGATCTTGTCCAGTTTCCAGGGGCTCCCCTTTCTGTGGTGTAGCTGCCCACTGCCGACTGTCACCCAAGCCTAAGGGGCTGGAGTCCGGGGGAGTGGGGGAGGAGGGGGGGGGGGGGACTTTCTCTGTGACAGCAGCCCCCATGCCAGGGTTAGAAGTGACTTGGTGACAGGTCAGCCGGCCCCAGATCAAGTCCTGCCTGCCTACATCCTATACCTCCTACCTCCACCTCCACCACCACCAGCACCACCATCACCACTACAGCCCCACTGGGACCAGATTCTATGACCCTATTTTGTGTTTATTGAGGGGGTTTCTTTGAGTCAATTTTGCACCCATCTAGCACACATACGCATGTGCATGCATATATACGATATTCAATTCATATGAGGTGCGAGACTAAGACTTAATCTAAGGTCATCTGTCTTGTTCACACTTATAAATCCATAGCAGCTCACACTCTGCTCTGACAGTGATTGACAGGTATTTGCAGAGTCACTCGCACTGAGACGTGCAACATATGGAAGTCCCGCCCTCCTGTCACGTCCTCCTTCCCATGAGGCCTTTGTGATGAGAGGGCAGGTGGCGGAAGCAGCCAGGAGCATGTCAGGGAAACAGGAAGAGACTCTATGTCACAACCACACACACACACACGGACACATACACACACACCCACACACACAGACGCATGCACACACAGACACACACACACACACACAAACACACACACAAACACACACACACACGCCAACACACATACACCAACACACGGACGTACACACACACTAACTATTTATCTTCCTCCCTGACGAGATCCCAACCCTCATACTCTTGCTCTCCTCTCTCTGTCTCTCTTTCTCAACCCCCTGCACAGTACCACCCATTATCAGCCTTCAGCAAAGAAGTACCCCCCCCCCCCCCCCCCCCCCCCCCCCCCACTAACTGACAGGTGCCTCTTGCTGGGGCTGCAGTCTTCCTGCTCCTCCTACAATGACTGGGACCCAGAAGAGTTAATGAAAGAGAGACCATGTGATGTTTGGTGGCTGGGTCAAACTTACGTTCACAATGTTAAATGATGAAGTACTGCAATTTTTCCCATCTCCAGTGAAGGGTCTCACACAATATATTACACTCACTAAACTCTACTTTCAAAATAATCCATTACAGTTACATATTGACAGAGTATTAAAAAGGGAACATTCGCAATTCAACAGTGTTTCAATAATAATAATGGGGGAATGAGGTATCACTGCAGAACTGTATGGCAAATCAAAGGTGATGAAGGATCTGATTTGATGACTTGCGTTGGCACACACGCGCGTGTGGGCATGTGTCTAGTGGCAGTACGTGTGGAATGTGGGCGTGCGATAAAGTGTCTTGGTGGCTCTCTCTCTCTCTCTCTCTCTCTCTCTCTATCTGCTCCGCGCGCCACAATAGCATCTTTGACAGGCGGGTGAAGAGGGGTCTTTGTTTGGCAGCGAGGAGTGACACCACTGTAGTGTTGTGAATGCCCGGCATAGCTGGCATTCCTCGCTGTGTGTCCTCCGCTTTAGGCTCCCGGCTTATCAGGGATTCCTCCTCTCCTGGTTCTCTGCCGACGCAGTGTGTGTGTGTCTGTGTGTGTGTTTTGTGTTGTTGTGTATTATGTTTTTTTGTGTTTGTGTGTTTTGTGATATTGTACATTGTGTGTATGTGTGTGTGCGTGTGTGTGTGCATGCATGTGTGTGTATGTGTGTGTGTGTGTTTCAGAGTGCATCTGAGTGTTTTTGACTGTGTGAGTGAAGTGTGTGTGTGTGTGTGTGTGTGTGTGAGGTTGTGCTTCAGAGTGCATCTGAGTGTTTGAGAGTGTGTGAGAGAAGTAGATGGAGTTTGCGACAAAGCGTTTCATGCTAACACAAGAGAGAGATGCAAATGAGCCAGACGAGGAGAATGGACTCTGTGTGCGGAATCTTCTGGAGGAAGGATCATGGATTACACATCAGCAGCCCGAAGCGGGACTGATTTAAGCTAAAGATCTGGTTTAACTCTGGAGACACTGGAGTCTGGAGATGTATTGGCTAAAGACTGCACCCTGTATCTGACAGGGTTTGTTTTTTGTAGGCGCAATGCCTGTATTCCTTGGTTGACTGACTTCCTATGCTCAGTGAGCAATTCATTCACTCATAATACTGTGTATCCATTAAATATACAATGCATTTCATCTGTACTGCCACATGCAAACCGGGGCACTCTATGCTGTGTGCTGGAACACAGATGTAAACAGTAAACATGCATGCAAACCCTCATTCACACACTCACACAGTGAGTGTGTGAGTGTGTGAGTAAGGGTTTCAATGTTGTGAAATTACAACATTAATTTGTTAATTATTATTTTCTTGAAAATTTAAAGTATTGATGAGGGTCTGCTACAGTGCGAGTATTATTGACGATTTTGACAAATCTTTAATTAAAACTGATCTCTTGTGCTTCCAAAATTCAACACTGCAAAGGCTGTTAATGTAAAGGTATAATAATGATCACATAATCCCTCTTCAAACACTTTCTCTGGCCAGCAGGTATACTTGATGTTTTGGGAACTTCTAAAAAACATACAGGAGAAGGTTGAACATGACCACCATTTTACCTTTATTTGCGTTCAGAAAAAGGCATCAAACTACGAAAATGTTTTTTTCCTTTTATCTTGTCTTTTACAGTCCCACCCCAACCAATACTGCCTAAACAAGATATATTGTGTGTATATATAAAAACCTAATATAACACAAGTTGACAAAATGAGGCATACACATATTCAAGCATTCACATTACAGATGAAAAAAATATGTATCTATTATTAACCATTTTATAACTATCCCCAATCAGATTTTCAAGCAAATTCAATTTTGTTATATTTTTTTGGTTGTCTTATAAAAACGTTTTTATTGTTGACTCTTGCCACGGCATGTCTTAAGATGTGGGAGTCTTATTTCCTCTCTGCACTCACGATCCTTTCCCATGTAGGGATCAATTTGATTTTATTGCTTGTTGTGTCTTTATTTCATCATGTTCCTCCACTGCTTTCACCCCTCCCCCACAAACCTCCAGTCACCCACTACACCATCCTTCTGCACTTACATGCAGAGGCACACACACACACACACACACACACACACAAACACACACATGCACAAACACACACAGACACACACTAACAAACACACTCACACACAAACACACACGCACACACACACACACAAACACACGCACACACACACATACACACACAAACACACACGCATAGGCACTCACACACACACACACACAAACACACACGCATGACATGAGCACACACACACACACACACATACTGTATAACATGGTCCATTAATTATTCTAGTCTCCCTGGAGCCCTCTGCAGTTAATTCCAAGCTATTCCATCAGACCCAACAGCTATACTGAGGGAAAAGCATTAACTGAAGGAATTAACCTTCCCTCATGTGTATATTAGTCGTGTGTGTATGTGTGTGAGTGTGAGTGTCTGTGTTTTTTGTGTGTGTTTCAGAGTGTGTGTGTGCGTGTGTATGTGTGTGATTGTGTGTGTGTGAGAGAGAGAGAGAGAGAGAGAGAGAGAGAGAGAGAGAAAGAGGGAGAGAGACAGAGAGAAAGAGGGAGAGAGACAGAGAGAAAGAGAGAGAGGAATAGAGAGACAGAGAGAACGAGAGAGAGGGTCTGAGTACGATTTGGGCTGACTTTCAATGAAGTATGTGTGTGCACCAGGCATGTCATTTGTATGCGTACCATTATTTAATCTGCGCAATCCTTAATCTGTCTTTATTGTTAATGTCAACGTTCACTTTGTGTGTTCAAACCTCTCTTTCTTTCCACAGCTAACCACTGTGCATCAGGTGTGTGTGAGTGGGTGTGTGTGTGTGTTTGTGTATGTATGTGTGTGTGTGTGTGTGGGGGGGGGGGGGGGGTGTGTGTGTGTGTGTGTGTGTGAGAGAGTGTGTGTGTGTTTGTGTATGTGTGTGTGTGTTTGTGTATGTGTGGGTGTGGGTGTGGGTGTGTGTGTGCATGTTGTATGTGTGTCCTTCTCAGGGTTCCGCCCTGCAAGATGTTACCATGGAGGAGACTGACCTTCATGGTCTACCCTGCTCCCCGGTGTCCCTGAGAGTGAGGCAGCTCAGACCTGTACTATTGCCCCGATTCCCAAACACCAGTGTGTCTGGACTGGCCGCCTGCCTGACACACATTCCATGACTTCCAGACACTGCATGCTAGGTTTTCATAGATCAGGGTTGGGAGGGCGAAATGGCATTGGCCTATGAACGCATTAAAATTCCCAAAAAAGGCTATTTGGCCCCAAGATTACACAGAATGATGTGAGATGACTTAAGCCAGCAGGAATTACAGCAAGCATGGTCACGGTCACAGAGTGAAAGAAAGAGAGATAGAATTATCATTCACTTGACTTATGTCATAAAGTCTCTCTCCCTCTCCCCCCCTCTCCCTCTCTCTATCACTCTGTCTCTCTCTCTCCCCCTCCTTGTCTCTCTCCTTCTCTCCCCCCCTCTCATTCGTGCCCTCTCTCATGCTCTCTCTCCCTCTCTCTCTCTCTCCCTTTCTCTGTCCCCTCCCCCCTTCCTGTCTCACTCTCTCCTCTCACTCCCTCTCTCCCTCCTGCTCTGCCGCCTCTCTCCTCATCTCTCCCGCTCTCTCTCTCACTCTCCCTCTCCCTTTCTATCCCTCTCTTTCCCTCTCTCTCTTCCCATCTCTCCCCATCTCCCTCTCCACCTCTACCTCTCTCTCTCTCTTTCTCTCTCTCTTTCTCTTTCTGGCTCTCTCTGTTTATCTTTTTATTCAGGCTTTGTCTGTGTTCCAGTTCCAGAACAAAATAACCAACAGTATTATGAAGTGTAATCTCATCCATACACCCACAGAATTGTTTCTGTATGAAATACACACATAACATCATATGAACACAGTACACACACACACACACACACACACACACACACACACACACACACACATACATGCAGAGTGGGAGTTGCGGTTAAAGAGCTCATCCCATTGTCTGTTTGTGTCTCAATGTATTAGCCGTGACAAGGGTTGTGCACAAGCCTCGTATCAGTTCTGATTCAGAGAAGTAGAAAGTATTGGAGGTTTCTTGGATGTTTCTCTAATCTCTGGTTACAGTGTTAGAAATCAAAGTGCAACGTTTTAGGAGCCACACAAGCATGATGTCACAAAACACATATACAAAGAGCAGAGGTGCTCAACAACGTTCTGTGTTCTGCTACGTGTTCTCAAAGGCTTAAAGATCTTTAGTCCCTTTCAGCCACTCAATCGACATCAACAATGTCGCTGAGCAATATTTATATATTTTGTGTTTAAATATTTTGTGTGGCAAGCAGATTGTGACTAGAGGGATATAGATGAATGGGAATATGAGTCAGTGAGAGAGGGAGGAGAAAAGGACAATAATGGATTGTTAATTTGGCCTCTTTTTGTGGGTGCAATTGCTGAATTTATGCTTAATTTTTTCCCCTTCACAACTTTGTTAATACAATGTAATCATGGCTAATTATTGACAACATGAGCATGATAGAGGGCAGAGACGTGTGTGCATGCACACATACACGCAGGTGCACACTTAGACACACACACACACACACACACATACTCACATATGCACAGAATCAAATGAAAGGTAAACTAAAACAAAAGAATAAAATGTCAAATATAATAGTAAATACTAAAAAATCAGTTATGGCAATAAGTGAGTAAAAGGTAACAATTTATAGATGGACAAAAGTAGCGAGGAACATGAAAGAGAGAGACAGACAGTGGGGGAGGGAGAGCATGAAAGAGAAAGAGAGGAGAAACAAAGAGGCCAGATGACAAGCCAAACACCTGTCCTTCACGTGGTGATGACCATTAGCAACGCCATAAAGCTAACACTCATTTCCAACAACAACGATCCTAAACTTCTCTTTTATTACAACCACATGCATTCCAGACAAATCCCAGTTGAGGGACGACATAAACACAGCGCACAACGATTGCAACACAACTCCATTAAATGATTGGTCTTTTATTCTTTAAAGGTTTAATACAAGCCGGGGATAAAACTCTAACAGCCATGTATTTTACAGTGCAGGAATAATTATGTAGTAATCTAAAAGTATGATTGGAATCCTTACTTATTGAATAATTAACACATTTTGGACCTAGTTCCTTCACAGAAGACTTACAGAAGTTTCCGTGGAGGGAATTTCCAACACACACACCCCACCCCCCAATCGTACAGAGGGAAGCCACTCTCTAACATTGCTGGACGGCCCCCAAAGGCCTTGTACAGTGTGTGAGCGATAAACATTCAAATATTCATGCAGCAATTAAATCAGAATAAATTAAATCAATAAATATAAAGCCTGACAAACCCATTATGGTCTCTTTAGCACGCCGGCACTTATTAGAAGAATAATTCCTTCAGGGCTCGGGCGGGCATTGTGATTTCATGATTGCATCAGCATTTTTTCTCTAGTTCTCCTATTAAAACAGATACCATGAATAACAGTTCATGTCGTGCTATGATGTATTTGCTAGAGGTGGTGCCTGCAGCAGCAAAGTTTTAGCCAACGGTAACAATTTACAATAAGGGTACATTAATTGAGCATTAATTAACAATTTGTTCATGCAATAATAAGCAAAAAGTTCATTAGCAGTTAACTAATTTGTCTAGTCATAATTTGCTAATATTGTTCATGTTTACTAGTAGTGTTCACGTTAAGTACGGTATTCATTTATACTTTATTAAATAGGGTTAGGGTTAACCCTAACCCTAACCTGTGGGTAGAAACCCCCAAAAAAACAAACATGAATCACTTATATCCACTCTTTTGTATCAACAAGGTTGGATTACGATATACTTTCAATATATTACATTGTGTACAACAGGTCTACATCAGAGTCCCCTCTCACACATAGGGATGCTGTGTCTTGGCCAGAGTCTAAGGCAGTGTATTTGCTTAGGTCCCTCACTACTACGACTTTTCACTGCTTCTATTAGCATACATAATATTGTTCTGAGGACGAGGCCATGCTAATTGAAAAGCTATATTTTCCACCCAGTATAGTGCTTTGCTGTTGTGCTTGGTGTGTGTGTGTGTGTGTGTGTGTGTGTGTGTGTGTGTGTGTGTGTGTGTGTGTGTGTGTGTGTGTGTTTGTGTGTGTACATGCATGTGTGTGTGTGTGTGTGCATGCTTGTGTGTGTGTGTAGTGTGTGTGTGTGTGTGTGTGTGTTAATGTAGCAGACGCTGTGTATTATGAGGCAGTAGATAATCACTTTTATAGTGCAACATAGAGCAACGTTGGTAATTCAACCAGTAGAATGTGATTGCTTTTGTCTGCTTAATCCCAAAGGGGAAATTGCAGTTGAAGAGGAGCCTGTTTTTTTGTTTGTCAGAAAACATATAGCATGAGTGATAATTGCCAGCCATCCTCAACTATGTCTTTATTGGTTAGACTGCCCCATCCCTCTCTGTCTTTACGTCTCGTCTCTTGTACTTTCTTCTGGCTCCCTCGGTCACTGTCCCCCCTCTCTCCCCCCCCCCCCCCCCTCATCTCTCTCCCTCTCTCTCTCTCTCTCTCACGCACACACTCTTTCTCTCATCCATTCAGGCTGTCTGTCCCTGTTCTATAACACAGAGATAGAGTATATATATAGAGAGAGAGACTATAACTGAATACAGCTGACATCTTTCTTATCCTGAATCAATTGAACAGCCTTCAGCAACCATAGCCCAGGGGATGTATAAATTCTATGCGACATTAAAAGGGATTGAATGTCATACGGATGTGAATGTGTCCCTCCAGTGGCGCATCCTAGATTATGCATTTATGCATAAACATAATAAAATATATATATATTTGTAGAGGAGTTTTGATGACAAAAATAGTGTAAGCACGTCGATTGCATTTTTGATGATGACTTTATGAATATAAACAAACGCAAACAGACACACACACACGCACACACATCTAGGTCAAATTTGGTCTATGTTGACATAGGCACATCTTCTGTCGTTTGTTCCACTAAGTCAATTATCAAGAAAGATTACATTTCCAAAGGCGACACAATTAATGTGTGTGGTGGCTGGCTGACCATTTGCCATTTCAAAACGATTTAACCCTAAAGGGACACACGTGATTAACATAATTAATGACTGGGACAGATAATTACCTACAGTAAAAAGTACTTTAATGTTAGAGCAGGGTTGGACTAGTCTGGTGGACTCCTGTCGCATACAATAATGTGCTGTCGTGAGTGAAAAACAGTCAAAACTGATGAGTGATGACACATACCTGACCTTAGGAGGACACAAACGGTCACTACACGAGAATAAATGGATCTGGCTGATATCTTTCATGACATTCAATAAAGCAGTAATTGAGCCATTACCGTGCAACTCACACGCCTCCTGATGAGCGTTGTGTTGTTTCTGGTGCTGCACTGACATCTGCTGGCATCACTGTATCATAGCGGGTCTTACGTGTTTTGTGTTTGTTGTATGTGTTACATTCAGAATTGATCTCTCATAATAAATCAATAAATGACAATCGTTTCTTTGTATTTTTCTTATTACTAGTCCTATGCATGAATATACATTCAGTTGGCTTTTGGGTAATATGATGACGTATATATGCAGTACTTTCGTTTATTTGTGATAAATATGTGGACATTGCATTATTAACTATATACACACTCATTACTTTATACTACTTTATGGTTTTGTTTTCATCTGCATTTTTAACCCGAGTTGATACTGGTAGAAGAAGAAAAGAGGATGATTAAGCGGATAAGAGTCCAACTTGGCAACTTCTCGTTCAGCAAAGGACGTGACTGGTGACACGTGACTTTGTCCGCCAAATTTGGATTGGACGGTGTATGTTTTTTTTCAACCATATGTGGTTTCCATCCGGTTTCCATGAGCAACATCAAGCAGTAAACATACAATATACATTTATAAAAGCAAAACGTATTGTACTTTCATCATGATCAAATCCCCGAAGATGGATTTGAAAGACAATGACGCAGTGGATAAGCGTAAACGAAAGATCAAACAGGTTCGCTTTTCACATAAACCCTATCATGTGTCTCCACACATTAGAAATAAAACAACAGTGTTGTAAAGTTGGTTAAAAATGCTGACATATAGCTACTGCCAAATCTCTCATATTATAGCTTCCGTCTTCTGATGAATATGCGCATCGCTTTGGCTGTGGTGAGTAATAACATTTAGGACATGGCCAAGTGGCCTTGTAATGTGGAGTAGACCAGAGGCGATTACTTTGACAGTTATATACAGGGATTTACGTTCTTGAGTAACACTACTATAGTAAATGGTATGTTTAGTTATGCAGTTGTTCTGCCATTGATTACCGTCTGTACTGTTGTTCCAGAGGCTGCGCTTTCCCATGCGTCTAAACTGACAAGCAAAGAAGTACAAATATATAACAAAGCTTTAAAGGAGCTGATCGTGGCTGTTTCTAACCCCCTTGACCAGTAAGTCCTGTAAAATATTATAAAAGGTGTGTGTAAAGGCAAAACTATGAGAAGGAACCACTCTATGATACCGATTTTAGAATGACAAAACATGTTTTCTTCAGATTTGAGTGTAGTTTCCATGGAAGTGATGAGCTGAATCGAGAATACATGCCCTGCCCCCTTGAAGAACCACTGCATCTCTCTACAGAGACAGGTGTGTGTGTGTGTGTGTGTTTGTGTGCATTTGTGCGTGCGTGCTCATCGGCCCATTGGCCAGCTTAATTATGTAATTATGAACACATAATACAGCTGATTATTTGATGTGACACATCTAATCCTTAGCTTCACGATTCTCTCTCCAGATGTGACCCTGCCCTCCTGTGTGGATGGCAGCCAGGACACTGAGCCCCCAGCAGGGAACACGTTGAATAGAAGTACTGGTAGGCTCAAGTTGCTATCCAGCACTAGCCAATCCTCTCCTTCTGATCTAGACAAAGTATGCCAAGAGATGACGACAATCTACGAACAGCTTAAGGTGGGGATTAGCACTAGCCTTCTTTGTGAATTTTGGGTTCTATCTTTGTCATGTTGAATTGAATTGTGTAGGCCTTAATCACAGTTGCAAAGGGCTCCAAGGCCTCAAAAGGAGCAAGGGAAAACTCTTATAGTTGGAGAAGGAAGACTTGGAAGAGATCCTGCCATGAATGGCTAGGAGTACAATATCTGCTGTTAGCTAAATACCAATGAGTTGAGACTCGAGACAGCGTCACACCTAATATATCTATGCATAAAAACCCAGGTCTTGCAAATGCATCAATTGCAGACGTTCAACCAGAGATGGTGTGTGTACTGTATGTTTAAATTTGTATTGGATAGATTATTGTTTCTTATAAAGACTCCTTCTATTCAATTTCATTCACACTCCACTCAATGTGCCAGTATGTAAAAGTGGTGTGTGTGTGTGTGTGGTTATCCCTTTTTTTTTTACCTCAAGTCTCTCATTGGACCCTTAAGTTCTCCATTAACCAAAGCTCAAGTGTTGCCCTTGTCTTCACACTGGAGGCATATTAAATATATTAAAATAAAATAAAGTGTGTGTGTGCGTGTGTCTGAAGGCAGAGCGTGTGAGTCATCAGGAGTGGGAGAGGAAGCTGATGGAGGGAGAGAGGAGGCTGGAGGAGAGAGAGAGGAGGGTGGAGGAGAGAGAGAGGAGGGTGGAGGAGAGAATGGAGGCCCTGGGGAGGCTGAGCGGCATTGAGGAGGCGCTCAACTCCTGCATACTCTCTGTTCAGCAGGTGACACACACCACACACACACATCAGCAATCAATGATCTCCATCCATACTCAGTACCTCATAATCGCAAATTATATTAACTTGTGGTACTGTACTGTAAAGAACCTCACCAAATGCCACTAGTGACATGGTTTGTAAAGTCACCATGCACATTGCATGCAATTCAGCAGCAACTCTCTAACCCCGTTCCAGCATAGATGCTGCTGTAGCCTCACTGTTTAAGGGCACCTGTAGATAGTAGTTTGATATTGACATGGGAGTGTGTGCCTGCATTACCAGAGACACCAGCGGGAGATGCGGCAGATGCAGGAGCTTCTCAAAGAGAGAATGGGGGAGATGAAGAGAATGAGTTCCAGCTTCAACATTATGAAGGAGCTAAACAACAGCATGAAGAAACAGGTGGGGACTGCTGCATGTATAAAGTCATATAATGTCATTGTGGGATAAGATAAAGAGGAGTTCTTTGGTACTTGGTACTACTGTGACCACACGATGGCACTCCGATACAAGCTGATAAATGAACACTAATTGACCAAATCACTGCTGCATAAGGAATACAAAGGAATATCATACTGTTGTATTGTTTTAATGAAACAAAACAAATGAAAACGAATTGTTACTTTTAGAATAATTTTATGTAAGATACTGTGCACTCTTCACTCTAACTTTAACACAGGCATTGCAATTTTCTCTGCAGAACACATTGAATAAGAGCAATATAATTTTTTGTAGTTTTGGAAGCTTCCGTAATTTGTTTTAATGAAAGTGCCTTCCTTTGGCGCACATCTCTTTTTCTCATATTTAGCTCAAGGAGCTTGGTGAACACAATACAAAGTTGGAACGTCAGTACAAGAGGGTGCTGGGTCGACTAGAGAACCTACAGGTAATAATACACCACAACTTATTGAGGTTAAAGGGGTCGTGAACCCAAATCCTTTTTTTGTTTTGTTTTTTTATACATGGTCATATGGTCGTATGATCGTCAACATAGTTATGTATGGTATTTTGTCCATGTTTTGTAAAATAGGCCAGTAATTACTCCCAGTAAAACGGGAGTAAAATTCTATGTTTTTGCCCGTCTCCGCCAACTAGTTTGAACATTCCACTCTGCTCCCAGCGGCGTTCTTTTCGTGACGTCTAAGTTCCTTTTCTGATGCACTATGTCCTCACGACAAAGGGACACCGGCGGCGAGGTGTGGATGTGTGGAGCTCTGTCTGTGCTGCGGTTCATGTTGATGTCCGTGTCCGAGAGAGGGTTAAGCTTCTCGGGCACTTCTATGTAACGCTACGGTGTGTGTGTGTGTGGATGTGTGGAGCGCCTTCTTGGCAGCTGCTTATTTTTATGTCTGCGCCCGAGAGAGAGTTAAGCTCCTTGGATACTTCTAGTAAAGTGTGGCGTATGTCATATTCAACATCGCTCATTGCAACACTCCTACACAATGACGGTACTCAAAAAGTACAACAACGTTTGGGTGAGCCTGTAACCATGGGGATAACACGTCCTCCTTCTTCCTAGAACCCTCAGCCCAAAACGCATTTGATCAAATCTCATTGTGTCGAATTCGAGCTGAAATAGGGGCTTCACTTACACTTTAAAGCCATAGCGTGGTGGTCCCAACCCAGAGGGGTGACCCGACTTTGGGTCGCTGATCAGCATCTGGGATCATGGGAGGTTGCTGCTCACTTAAAGAGATTATTTGATGATACATCTTTGAAATAAAAGATCAAACATTCCTGTAAATATGAACGAAATGCGTCATGATTATCAGAAGTGAAGTACTACTAATCACTTAATGTAGTTGGTTTGTGCATAGGTTCACTAGGATATTGATATTATCGACAAATGCTCATAGGGTTAAAACAATGTGTGGGGCAGCAGATTCAAGTTTTACTCACAAGGATTTTCCGATATCAAAAAGGGGACGCGGGCCAATAGAGATTGGGGGCCACGTCCATATCTTAATGTCTTTACAGTTCCCCCAGGGGGCAGTGTCTCCACTGAGTTGGTCTTGATTAACAAGGCCATTTCATTGATTTATGCACGTTTAAAAGAATTGTTTTACTGCCAGTATTATTATTTATTTACTCATGGTCATTTGTTATTTGGGTTTCCTTAGCGAAAATATGATCATAGCGTGGCTGAGAAGGCACGCCGGAATGTGTGTGTGAAGGCGACCCAGTCTGGCGAGCCATCGAGACGGGGGAAAACTGGCGCCTCTAGTAAACCAACAAACAAGGTATGTGTCTACTGGATGTTAAGCAGGCCACCTGTAGCTCTGCTCCCCTGAGTTTATTATGTATGAATGTGTCTTAGTGAGGAACTCACAGGTATTTAAAACAGTGGGATTGGGCAAAATTAGAGCCACTTGGACTCTTTTAGTTGTAACGTGTTTGCACGGGTCATTTACTGTGGCCCAACCCACATGCGTACACATGTTTTTTTACAGACACACACACACAGATTGCTGTGTTAGTTTGGGCTAGCTTGGCTGTTGATAACCTTAACCTTTCAGATAATCTTTAATTGGTTCCTGGATTTGGAAAGATTGAAGTCTGCCTTTATTATGTCTGTATGCAAAAAAAAGTGTCTTGTGATGAATGAAGACGTTTAGTGTAAATTAACTGATAGAGAGAACAAATCCAAAGTTTTGTCAAAAATATTAGCTTTTTTATCTGATAGCATACTGACCATCCAGTTGAATATGTTTTTATTGGTTTATTCCATGAAAAGATATAATCAAAAGTATGTATTATTATTTATTTATTATTATTATTGTATTACTATGATTATTTAAAAATTATACATATATATATATATGTGTAAAAAAAAACACAATAAGTTTGACCTCCTCTTCTTCCTCCTCCACTCCTTAAGTGCCCCATGAGGCCTTCCTCGCCTACACTCCTAACCCTGCTGTTGGACTGGCTTCTGGAGACACAGACCTTCTCTTTAGTAGCGCAACACCACAAGAGGGCCACCGACCCCCAGTGTCTTCCCCCAGAAGTCCTGCTCACCGACCGATGCCTCCAGGTATCATGTTGCTTTTGTTGTTGTTTTTGTTTTGGTTAGTCGAACGAGGATATGAATCTTGGAAATCCCCCGGTTGGCGTTTGAAAGATGCTAAATTATAGATGGCACCAGCAGGGCGAGGGGGGAGTTGATGTCAGAAGGGATGAGTTAAAGGCCTTTAGAGTCAGTGGTGGTGGTGAATGGAGGGATGGTTAGTGCATCAGAATTGCATCATTTGAACAAAAGTTTTTCCTGGTCGTGGGCAGACCATCCTTAATAGTTGTATTGACATGGTATTAACGGTATGCATTTTGTCCACATTGACTGGGACGGTTCCATTATAACATAACAACTATGATGCACCTTATTTTAGGGAAACTTTTGTAGCTCCTCCAATATTGATGGTATGCTTTGATTGTTCAACCTCTCTCATCAGTCCATTTGGATGAAAGCGTCTGCTGCTTGATAAATAACTGTAATAGTGGCATGCACATCAATAGACAGTGAGGGGGACAGAAAGGTGAGTTCCTCCCGGAACTTGTCTGACCGCATTATTAATGAATGAATACACGTCGTGTATGCTATCCGGTAATAATCCGGTTGAGCCTTTATTCATCTGTTCTCTATGCTTTTGTGCCCCAGATGTTACCTATGTTAGCAGATCAACTCCAACGGACGTCCTTATCAGATCCTCCCCTGCTTCTCTGTGTCCTTCGCCTCATCTACTGGGGTCTAAGACACCTGGACAGTAGCCCACAGGTGAAGATTAGTTTGTATTGATCTCGAGAGGGGGAATTGTTTCTGTTAAAGGAAGGCCACTATTAGAAAAGTGCATCGAACTTTAGAAATGTAGAGATTGTTGTGGAAATTAGAAAGCACTTTGATATATTATATCTACTGTAACTGTTTGCACTACCACTGAAATGAAATACACATACAAGTGTCTAAATTACTTAATTTTATGTAAATAAGCTTTTACTTTAGGTGGAACACTTGATTATTATCAAGACCTTTTGCTGACCACCTCATATGTAAACAGTAAAATGTCGGTTAAAACTGATGTCATGCACAACACAAAACCCCACTATCTACAGGAAATAATCGGTGTAATTTTTAAAGAAGCCGTGGTAGTATATTTACCATACAATATTGTGATTTTATTTCACAATCAAATAAAAATAATCTGATTAAACAAACCACATGTTAAAAAAACTAAATAAATGTAATCTTCCCTTTTGCATCTTTTTGCCCTTCATGTGTGGAATGTTGATTCAGATGCTAATCGGCATTATCTCATATTTCCAGCCTGGGAATTGGACCGAATCCACATTTTAAAACATACTCACTTACCCAGTGTGGCTTTGGTTAAAAATGCATACAGACGGACTGACTTTAGTTCACGACCAGGCCTGATATCTTCATCATCATCACTGGGAATATGAATATGGCTAAGTGGAGTAGTGTGTCTCTGAGAATCCTGCTACTGCCATCCATTGGTGGTTTTTGAGCCTAAACTCCATTCATAACACTCACTTTGTGAGTGTTTGTGTTCACTTTGTGGTCCTCCCTTAGCTAACCACTTGACACACACCACAACTTCTTCTCAAAACCCCAATGCCTGACCCATGACCCCTAGTATGCAGTATACAGAGAGCTCGGCCACTCCGTGTTTGTTTGTCTGGCCGCGTAGCATTGTAAGCTTGACGTTCTGGAACTGGAATAACATGATCTGTTATTGCAGCAGCATGTGTTCGCTTTGAACCCCCTCCCCCCAAAACACACACACACACACACACACACATCAATACCCAAGTCTGAACACACACATAAATAGAGCAGGATGAATCCCAACTGTGGAGTCTTTTACCACTTCGAGGGAAAGTCGAACACTATAAGAGTGATTGAAGAAGATTTTTCTCTCCATAACCTTTTGTAAATCTTGTAAGTGTTTTAAAGCACTGGTTTTATTGGCTCCATTACCCTTTACCCAAGTTTTTAAACAAGAGTTTAAAAGTCAATGTTTTATTTTGTAAAGGTTATATTTTTATGTAGATATATTTTTTTTTAATTAAACAACACTTTTTAAGAGATTAGTCTCTTTCTCATTCAAGCATCCTGGACACTGTACAATATCCCTCCATTCTAAAACAATTTTTTTGGGCCTTGCTCAGCGCGTGGCGTTGTCCTCCACCCTGCGACGAATAGGAGTGCAAGTTTCTACGCACCCGCCCCAGGACAACGACAGCGGAGACGGGGTCCTGCCTGGTTCCCGTGGCAACAACGGTCCACCCCACAGGGGCAGTGCGCTCTATCACAGCCCTTGCCCGCACACGCGTGTCCTCTCCGCCCTTATTGCTCTTCACACCGTCACACAAGGTAGGCGTCTCCCAATCATGCATTTCCCCTAATTTCCCACCTGGCATCAATATTGTACCAAGTACCATCTTGTCAATATATAAACTGAATATAGGCTTTGCTGTAACCTATAAAACAATAATATATAGGTCTGTAATCTTATTTTATGATGGATGATTCCCCGCTTTGATATTTTTTGTTTTTGTTTTGCTTTTCAAAGACTCCAGATTTAACTGAATTCGATTTAAGTGAATCAACTTATCGCTTAGGCAGTTCAGCCAAAAGACCCGTATCACAGAGGCGTCATTGTAGGATAAACACAGGTGTCACTTATAATTCTGGATGTGCTCCTTTTATGTACCAGGGCGCTGTCGGTAGACTAGCGAAGAAGTCTACTACCTCCGCCCTGGTACATAAAAGGAGCAGATCCAGAATTAGTGTTATGAGCAACCCCTCTGTGAAAAGGGTCTATTATCACCCGCATTTGTATTGGTTTGGCGGAGAGAATTCAATTTAACGGCAATAACCAGCTTATTTTGCTTTATAAGTGCTCAGGTAGGTGTTGACATACAGTAAACACATTTATTATCGTGACAAACTTGTAAAAAGCCTATTTAGTAACAAACCACTACTGCAAACTGTGTATAATGTGTGGATTAATGCCGGTCTGTATTAATGCTCATTAGGAACCATGAATATGTCAGGTCTGTTTGATAGTGAGCCACTATCCTGGGCTCATCAGAAGTTCAGCAGTGAAATCAAACGAAAAAAAGAACTGGCCTGTCAAACTGGCCTCATGTGTTCATCCATCAACAATGACCAGCATGTGCTAGAAAGGAAAGTGTCTGTGTGCGTGTATAAAAAAACGTTCCGATCCCATTCAGTTTAGCTATACCACTATAAACCTCAGATCACTCACTGGCTATAACTAGTGCATTCTGACACATCTCGACCCCAACCCCCTTCCTCGCCTTCCCGGGGGCTCAGTGGTAACATCTCTTGGAAAGCTCTTTCATCCCCTCACCCTGAGCTGGCTTTGCTCACAATTCCCAGGCTGACGTCAAACTGGATGGAGATGGTTCCCACGCCCATGACAGTGTTTTTCATCATCTACAATGGGTTACTTTTTTTTAATAGAGAGATGCAACTCATCTAACAACAATAACGTGCTTTTATCCAGTGTAAAAACACTCGCATCTGGGCAAATCGGTTCCAAGAAGTAAGCTTTTGAGATGATCTGAGATGATTGTTCTGGTGCAGCAGGGCTTGGATGATATGATGTATGGACCGCAGGGTGGTCAATATGGCTCCCATTGTTTGTGGAGGAACAGATTTGTGAGTTGACAATGTCGTACCCAAAACGTTAGAAACCTTAGGGAAAATATACCATGTTTACGAATTCATGCAACTATTCCACACTAAAGAAAATTTTTAATTGCAATGGACTTGTTAGTGAATTTCCTGCCAAATTAGCCAACATAAGTGTGCTTATTGTGTGTGAGACAGCAGGTATTGCATTGCAACCACAAACAACACCTTTGGCATCCTCATTTCCCCCCACCAGGCAGACCTGCAACAGCTTTTAGATTTACTACTTTTTTAAGTACAGTGTGAAAAGCAATGTAACAGCATGCACTTCATATGTAAAAATGTTATGGAAAACCATGTAGCCGGTGGCGTAACTGATATTTATTAGCAACTGCTATCTCTAATTGCTTCCGGTCTCCTATTCCAAGAGATGACAGGGCAGCCTGTACAGGGCAAATGAGCAACGGGCTACCACTGACCCTAACCACACTGCATAGGGACAGGCTGTTCCATAACGTTAGTACACAATATTAACATGCTATTATAGGTTTTTACATTGCTTATTACACGTGTAAGTCCAATTGTAACAAGGACACTAATGTACAATGTTACCTTTTTTTATTAACATGTATCTTTGCTTCTACATTTGTACTACTCTTGTACTCCTGTATTTATAATTGTTTTAATGTCGTTGTTTTTTTACTGTCCTCTACTTGTCCTGTACTTGCTACTTTGACACCCACATTTCCTGTCTGGGATTCTTGACTCATCTCATCCAGTATAATACTGTGTTTTAGTGTCTGTGTGTGTATGTACACGCATTCATTGAAAAAAATGGATGTGTGAGTCTCTCCAATTCCACACAAATGTCTTCTTTGTGTATACAAAGTGTCTGCTTTGTCCCTTCCCTGCAGCTGACCTGCTGGCCCAGGCGCTGGGCAGCCTCCGCAGCCAGCTGAGAAGCGAGGGAAGCCGGGGTCTGTTCCTCCAGTACGGAGGCCTGGGGGTCCTGCTACGTCTCCTGCGGACCAGCAGTAGAGGAGGCCTGCATGGGCCCGTAGATATCCTGATGCAGCTGTCCGCACAGTCCCGTAAGTCTATGTTCAAACAGCTCCATCAGTACAGCTCCATCAGTACAGCTCCATCAGTACAGCTCCATCAGTACAGCTCCATCAGTACAGCTCAAGTACCGCTTCATCACGCAGGGCTCTAACCTGGAAGTGTTTTCCTTAGAACTATAGAATTATACTATTATCATTTACCATCATTATTGATATGTATGTGGCCCAGAGGATTTGACAACTTTATTGATCAACAACAATCAACATATTTATAACATACACATGCAACAAATAGTAGTATTTTACGTCGTAATTATAGCAATTAAAGATTTTGCTATATATATATATATATATATATGTGTGTGTATATATAAAATAAATTTGTTCACTTTCAATTTACACTCATCAAAGTGTTTGAACTCATCCAACATGACAACATCAGCTGTATCCATCAGAATGTACTACATGTAAATCCATGTAAATCCCTTTTTTGACCGTGGTAGCACGATGAAAAAACTAATTCCATCACCTTTTGACTATTGGTTGATAACATAATTACCAGATACTTCTTGTGCGCATTGGTCTCATGTGGACTGTTTTATTGCTCCCTTTTGTACCTTTTCCCCTGCCACAAAATGTTTAACAACCTGTACAAGGTTGTTACTATTCAGCTACTGCCTATATAATATATTTGCTGCAGCACCCCAGACGTATATAGTCTCTACTAGCAGCAGCTAAGATAATCCATGTAAAATAATAACATATGGCATGGCCGTTTTTCTACATTGCATGTACCAAGGATTAGTCGATTAATTGATAAGTCGATCAACAGAAAATGTATTGAAACCAGTTTTGGTAATCATTTAAGTCATTTATTTCCAGTCAAGTACAAAATACGAAACATTTGCTGCTAAATGCTTAATCATTATTAGTCACAGCCCTAATGTACAATGCAATGATACCCAACCAGGATTGGTCTTCAACACTACCACAGTATGGTATTATGTTACCGTACTACAGTATAGGCATCTGAGTAAATATTGTTGAGCTACCTATCAGGCAGAAAGCAGAGACTCCAGCTCCTTGGGGAAAGGAGTGTTTGAGAGGGGCGCACAGGCCAAGCAAGTTCATTGGCAAGACCTTGAGCGTCGTAAAGCATGCCGCTGGGCCTCATTTAATGCCCATAAAAATAAACGCTATAATGAACTTGCAGCCACATGGAAAGTCTGTCCTGGCCAGAGTGCACAGGCAGCTTTTCTATCCGTGGGTTTATGGACAGTTTTTACAATCACAATTCATGTGGTTTGATGCCAGCACTTCATATGATTCTCAATACAGCCACATGTGAAAAAGTGATGGCCTGCCCAAGCGAGCTATCACTCTGCCAGATTGGAGGATGGAAGATGTTTGTGAAAGTTCACCATTGCCCAGATGAAGGCTGTTCAGGTCTGGCTTTGTATAAATCCTGAGCCATCTGCACTGCAGCAGCAGTGTCTCACAACCTGGACGGTTTATATACATACTGTACATCTAGGTTGGGAGAACGCAGGGAATAGGGAGGCATGTTGCCCTATTGGGCTGGGATCATGTGTGTGTGTGCAAGCGAGTCAGCATCCTGCTAATTACTGGTTCAGAAGTTTCACGCGGGAATGTCATTCATTCAAAAATAATGATGGCCCATTGTAAACATGGTGTGTACAGTGACTTTGTTGCCCCTTCTGGCAGCTTTTTCACCAACTGCCTTCATATACACAGCTCTGCTCACTGTCCACCTCCACTCTCTAGTAGTTTTCTGTTCTCTGGGTTGTAAATCAGAACTTGTGGAAGGCCACCTGTGCTGCATGTTCTCCACCCCTTCCCATCAAGGGTAGACATGGGTTTAACCCTGGTTGGTGGCTCGGATACAAAGAGGTACAAATCGCTGAAGAAACTCTGTCTCCGGGCAGTCTCCAGATTTTAAGTCTAACAGGAGGTCTATGCTACCTACAAAGCCCCCGTCATCTGCATTTGTCTTGGAACATGTGTCAAAAAAGGGCAACACACATGGAGGTTGTGACAAGCAACCAGCGGATCCAGGCCCTGAAAAATTCTTTGTTGACTCCAGATCCACTTTTCTTTTTCTCCATAAACAGCCGGGGGGGTAATAAGACTGCCTGTGAAGTGGGATACGGTCTCACAGGAAGTCGTGGCTCTCATTTAACCATCATTGTCTGGGATTTGTATGAGTTTTACAATCTCAGGTCAGTAATGGGGGTTGACATGATTCACGATTTCACCAATCAATGACCTCTGATGGTCAAGAGTTTTTCACTAAACCTGATCAAAGGATTCCTCGTCATGTCATTGGAATGAACAGCAACTCAAAGAGCTGATGTGTTATCACAAGACAGGTGGTGACCTACCGAATCAAATTCCTTGTCCGTGAAATCGTACAAGGATAAATTGTTGACATATTATTAATGGATTGACGAGATATCAAACATCACATTTGTATTTACTATTGAGTCACTTAGCAGATACTTCTATGCAAAGGGACGGTGACCTCAGATACAGGTTATTGATGCGGTAGGGGTTATGCCTATTGCTCAAGGATGCTCAGGTAGGCTGCAGACATGGGGGAATCAAACCCAGAACCTTTAGGTTGGGAGGCTAACATCCTATCCAATATACCATCCTGACCTGATATTATACTATCTTATATTATAAACATAGTATATATGTTTCCAATTGCCAAAGGCCAATTCTAATCGGTTAAGAGGGAAGCAATCAGTGAGAAGATTTAATAGTTACGAAGAAACTCATTCCTTAAAAATATATTCATGTTTGGTTATATGTGTTGGTGATTCACACCAGCAGGGCAGCTGCCATTCAAAGCATACGGCATTACCAACATGCTACCAACATTTCAAGACATTAGGAGAACTAGTTTAAGCAGGAATATACGTAACTTAAGCAAAAAACAAAGTTGATCATGACCAGGAGCAGCTTTTCATAAGTGTGTGTGTGTGTGTTTGGGGGGCGGAATTCACTTCAGAAGGTCCACATTTGCTTTTATTGACTGAAAGAATGTTATGCGTCTGCCATCTGTGTGGATAGATGCCTATTTTTATTTGTTTGGTCCGTTTCATCTCCTTTAGAGATGGTGTGTGATCCCGATTGGTTTTAAAGAAGGCCAGTTTTAATGTTGCCAATATGGAGACTCATTCAAGTTAGGTCATCACAGAATGGCTTTGACCAGCATTCATAATCATTTTCCTGTGTGTGTGTGTGTGTGTGTGTGTGTGTGTGTGTGTGTGTGTGTGTGTGTGTGTGTGTGTGTGTGTGTGTGTGTGTGTGTGAGAGGGATAAGATCAGAACCATTTTTAATATTTTAAATAATAAATAAACAAGAGATATGCAGTTCTGCCGGTGTCCATCAATCACACTGCAGCTTTATTACATTATTTGCAGAGAACTCTTGCAAGCATAATCTAACATGCATTCATCTCACAATCCCATCCATTCTGACTTCATTGAGATCAAAAGAGCGGGGGGATGCAGAACACATACAGAGGCTTAATAAAGTATTCAGACTCCTTCACTTTTTGCCCACTTCATTGAGTTGCAGATTTAATTTAGAATAGATTACATTTTTGGCAATCAATCTACACACCCATAACCAGTACTTATAATGAAAAAAGTTGGTGGTACAACCCATTCTAAGCATTGTGACTTGGAAGCCTTTTTAATGGAAAACTTAAGCATACACTCACCCTGTCGAAAACTAGATGACAGTTGTCCTTTAGTTTTTTGTTCCCAAATGGTGAACCCAGCCGAACAGGAAAAGTGATATGACTCCAGGCGTTTGAAGCCTTTAATCTTTGTTGTAATACGAGGTCTGCAGTACAAGGTAATGTACTGTCTACTGACGATAGCGGGTAATTCGTGTGATAAATCATACTTGTTTTAACTATATGGATTGATTCCAAAAAAATAATTCTGTTATCTTTCTCGACCATTTGGGTCCACGCTGTTAACATAAACAGAGTACTGTTGCTTGGCGTTCTCCATTTCACTTCCTGCCCTCCATCTGAAGTTTGCACCACATGGGTGCCACATGACTGCAAACAAC
Organism: Lota lota; assembly: GCA_026745465.1. Classification (NCBI taxonomy): domain Eukaryota; kingdom Metazoa; phylum Chordata; class Actinopteri; order Gadiformes; family Lotidae; genus Lota; species Lota lota. The sequence continues at coordinate 3,721,259 of JACYXH010000592.1, forward strand.
CTATTATCCTTGAGATGTCTCTAAAACTAAATTGGTGTCCACCAATGGATATAAGGCCCCACAATTCGGTGTATATCAGACCAGCTATGAAGCTATGAAATCCAATGCTCTCTGTAGACCCCCGTGATCAAATACATCCTTTACACAAGTGTCATCGCTCATAAGGTGTTGTTCATAACACTAATTATGGGTCTGCTGTGAGTAAATACGGAAAGGCCTAGAACATTGCCTTTGTAAATTCCCCCTGTTCCTTTTTGATACTTCAAAAAACCTTCCAAATCACTTGCAGGTCCTGCTGGAAGCCCTCTAATAAAGAAAATACCTAATTTATTTACCTTTGTGACTTTGACGTCAGGCCTGCAGTGAATTATGGGTAGTAAACTAAACTAGTGAAGATAACAGAACAGTGCTGGTGCTTTAACACACATAAGTGAAATACCTGCCTACCTACTCAATGTTAAGGTTGTGGGCTACATCTGTGTTTACCCTGCTATGACAGCTCTGTGAAAAGGGTCCAACGTGTGTTATCTTCACTCGATTTTTAGACTTCGTCCATTGTTTAAATATGTGTACCGTGTGTGTACCGTAAAGGCTTCCTGGATCCCTTCTTGGGGGCCTGCAGCTGTGCTGACTTCTTCTCAACCATCTCCCAGCTCCTTCAGCAGCCTCATCTTGATCTGCCTTTGCTGGAGAACCTGTCCATCCTGCTTCAGAAGCTGTCAAACATCAGGTGAATTGTAGAGCTCTTGTTCTCTGTTTAATGTACTCATAGCATACCTTGTTCCAACCTCTGAATCCCTGCCCACTTTTTAAAAATGTTCTGGGATTCACGGTCTGGTGTCGGTTGCTTGAGTGGTACTTTGGCTTGGAGTGAGTTTACATTAAGCTAATCAGCATCTTGTAGGCGGGGCTTAAATAAAATATGCTGCTAGCATCCATTGAAGTTTGCCTTTAAGTTTTTTTTTTTAATTCAATGGATTCTGCTATTGTAGTCGTTTTGAGAAAACGTACAGAAATATTGTCTCAAAAAGCAACAACAGAGAGCATCATCAATCGTGAAATTGGTATCTGCCTTGTGATTGGTTTAGGTGGAAGCAACATATTTTGTATCTTCTCGATTTATTTGCAATTATTTCTTTCCATCTTTATCGTTCTCATTCAGGGAGAACCGTCGACTGTTTGAGCGTTCCTCCCTCAGCCTCCTGCTGCAGGAGATGCAACGCACCAGCGACCCATCGTGCACCTTTCTCCGCCTCAACCTCGGCTCCATACTGCTCAACCTCACGTGCAACAACACGTGCACGACCGTTGAACCCCATCTAGCTCAACAATGACTGACAAAGTAGGTTGATGCCTAAACACGCTTATACATTGACAGGCGGTGTTGTCCACTTCCATCCCCTGCACTCTCAAGGCAACAATAGGCAACACTGTTAACCTTGATTTACAGTCACATTTACAAACCAACAGTATTTATTAGATTATGCTCTTTTACGGTTTTTTTATAGCACTATTTTCATTGTTGTAGACGTTGGTTTTAATGGTTCCATTCGAAATAGGCTAATCCAGTGCCTTAGTTAGGTTTAAAACAAATACAAAGACCTGAGCATTTAGTTTGGGGTTAATGGGTGTCTCGTGGGCTTCAGAGACGCCCATTACGGCTATAAACGCAAAATAAAAGAACTGGATGACTATGGATGGACCATGTTGTGGTTGTTAGCATCCATGTGTTTTACATTTAACTGGGCTTTTTCATTTGTTTTCGATCGTCCTCACTCAGTATGTGGGTGGGAGTGTTGGTCTCAGAAAAAGGCTTTACTTGTTAGGAGGACACCAAAGGATCAGCCCATCATGGCTGATGTTGAACAGTTGGACAAAAGACTCCCGGGAGAGTGCTACAGCTGCTGGTGCAGAACGGCATGCAGAACTAACTTCCGAGCCTGGTTTTGAGCATTCTGGAGAGATCTGTCGGCCGCATCTCATTCCCCTTTTTCCAAAATGTACAACGAGAGAGTCAAGACTACTATGTGGACTTAGTTTCCCACAGCTTCATTTGGGTCTACCTTCGACAACCTGTTATGTATAATGAGGTTGCGTTGTGATAGCCAATTGTTTGATGATTTGGGCTTGGGTCATTTGGGCAAATGACCAGTGCAAAAAATTGTATGTCATAATTATGCATTGCCAGCTGCAAATTATAACAAAACAATGAAGAAAATCTTCGATGCCTTCAAGTCACTAAAACTGCCCTTTTGTGCCATCAAAGTTATTATGAACAGGTTGGCTTACTTGCATTGTTTAATAAGGAAGTCATCGATCCAGCTGAAGGTAGTCTACAGACAAATATGGTTTTGTTCCTCAAAATACGTTTTTTTTGCCTGTAATTCCAAACGGTATGCAGAAGTAACCGAACCTCATTTAAATACTAAGCGTTGTTGGCTGAAGCATGCTTACATTTTTCTCAGGTTTGTTAGCTGTTGTCCCATGGTAGGGACCTCGGTTCTAAACAAAATAACTAATAACTTTTATTCATGTTTCATAAGCAAATTACTAAATCAATGATTTATTACCTTGTTTTGTCAAATACTGCATTTATGAGCATGAGCTTTATTTGATTTATTGTTTTGATACAAAAATTTATATTTGGTATGTTTTGAAGAAAGTGGTTATTTTATATTATTAAATACATAAGGAAAGGCCCGGAACATTGCCTTTGTAATTTCCTCTGTACCTTTTTTATGTCAACAAAACAAAAAACGTCCAAACCACTTGCATGTCCGGTGGAAACCCCAAACAGGCCCTCTAATAAAGTAAATACCAGATTTATTTACTTTCTTGACTTTGACGTCTGGCCTGCAGTGAATGTCGTTTCTGCTCTGTGTTAAGCAACACACTCATCTTGCCCTGCTGTACGCCTGCACAGCATCACTCCACTGCTAGGCTTGTACCCTTCTCTGGATTTACGTTGAGGGCTTTTTGCAGTGGACCAGAAACTCTGGAAATTATGATAAAGACTCCTTTTCCTCCCCGTCCCCACCCACCACATGCTCCAGTCTGGCTGGTAGAGCTCATTAAAATCTTATTAAAGCAAGGGTTTGTAGGTTTGTGTGTGTGTGTGTGTGTGTGTGTGTGTGTGTGTGTGTCTGGGAGGGGGTGTGGAGAAATTGGCTGGTCACTTAAGCCAGACCCCTCGAAGAAAATGACTCCATTTTATATATATATACGTATATACACATGTACATCATCATCAATCATCATCAACAGCCATTTATATGATGCAAAGTTAACAGCAACATATAAAGTTGCAGATAGATGCCAGGGGTGTAGGTCTGGTGTGCAAACATCCAAACAAAGTGTTTAGTTTCAAAAGGGTTTGGTCGTTAGTGTCTGAATCCTAAGTGATTAATTGCTCAACATGATATAATTGCAATCCTCAAGAATGTAAACTTTAGTTTAATTAAAAGCTTCATTATTCCATTCTGCCTCGTTCAGACTTTTCCTTCCAGCGAGGATCAGGTTTATCAGCCTAAATCTGACGTTACAAATGTGAGTTTAGCTGGACTTCAGGATTTCACTCAACTATGGTCCGGCTCCACCATTTTCTATTTACATTTTTGAAGCTGAACGGAGATGGCTGTTATTGATACCTAATTAAACACCCAATTATTGTCATACTGATGAAATATACACAATACACCTTCCACTGACGAAGTAAGCAAACAGCATCAGAAGCACGTCACACATGCTTTACTCCATAAAGTCCTGGTGTGCTGTCATGCCAATCTGCGTAGTGTGTCCAAACTTGAAAAGAGCAAATGTTTTGACAGATTCTCTTAACTTGATGAATACAGGACAGGATATCTCACACGATCATTTGACCCACCTACGATTACCATGGCTCATTTAACCCTTTGGTTGTCTTGCCACGACCACGGCTTCAGATCACTGAATAGCAGTGGCAAAATAACTTGTTTTATCTGGGAGAAAATGTATTGATGTCGACTTGATTTTATATTATATTAAATTATTAATCAAGAAAATAAATAAATAAAAAATGTCTCTCAATACTCAAGTTGGGGGTGCATTCCTGTAAGTACATTTGACCTTGGTCTGACTGCTGCTAGTCCAGTCAAATACATTTGTACAGGTGCAGAGGAAGGCTGCTGTGTGTGTGTGTGTGTGTGTGTGTCTGTCTATGTCTGTGTGTCTCTGTCTGCCTGTGTGTGCATCTGTGTGTCTGTCAGTCTGTGTCTGTCTCTCTGTCTGTGTGTGTGTCTATTTCTGTCTCTCTGTTTGTCTGTAGGTGTATGTGTGTGTGTGTGTGTGTGTGTGTGTGTGTGTGTGTGTGCGTGTGCGTGTGCGTGCACGTTTGTGCCTGCATGAGAGAGAGAGTGAGTGTCTGGCTGTAACGGTGTAAGAGGTAGTCGGGTGTCAAACGGGTGTCAGCTATTAGGTTTAATTAGCCGCACCGTTAGCCTGCTGTAAGAGCCAGGCAGGAGGGCACTCCTTGCCCGGAGGTCTCTTCTCTCTATCGTTTCATCTCAGTCATCAACAGTATGCCAAGTCAAGCACTTAAGCCTCAAAGAATGGACCCCGAGGTCACACACACACACACACACACACACACACACACACACACACACATACATCGTCTCCTGCTTTCTCTCTCTGCGTGTGTCTGTGTGTGCGTGTAGCTGCGTCGCCCTGTGAACAGAGGCTCCATTTAAGAAGGATTATCTGAGAAAGAAGTGAGTGTGTGTGAAACCTAATGAGCGAGAGAAAGAGAGAGAGAGGCATCCGCCGAGTCGTGCCCCAGAGCTGCATGGCAACCACCTCACTTGCTTGACAGACCTTTTCTCCCCAGGACTTAAGATCCCATGCCAGCACATACATATACAGCTAACCTTGGCAATCTTGGCGCACACACAGACACACACATGAAAGGTGAGAGTGCTATGCAGAGCACAGATTACCGTTGTGACAACCGCTTTTTGAAATGGCTGATGTCATGCTGTTTCGGGTGAATAGAGGTTTGAGGTGAGGAATAGGACATTACAATCAGGTAATCCTGCAAGGCTTTTCCTCCAACACATTGAGACATTGAGACAGTCAACTGTACAATCATGTGGAGGGTGCCACATAGTCTAGTGGCTAGGGGTGTCGGCTCTGGGTTTGAGCCCCCATCTACCCGTGAGCATTCTTCAGACTAATAGCTTAAAAAAAAAAAAAACGACCTGCTCCAGAATCACTTCGGTCTGATTTCTCATAGGTCATCATAAACACCAGCATCTCCTAAAAGATCGTTAATCTACAGGAGCAGGTCAAGTGCTCAAGTGTGCAGAAAGAGGCAGACGGCAGTCAAACCCATGGAATTGAGAAGATTCGATTTTTAAATTGAAACTCATGGAGAACACGTATAATGGTGTTGGCAAGATGTGTCTTCTGCCAGCTCTGGTAACATGAGCACAGTCTGTCACATTTGAAGAACAAATATGTTCTTCTTCAATTAGGACTTTTACAATGTTCACTGGGTTATTTAACCCAAGGAATGCGGCTTCAAGAGGCTATTCAAAGGCTTTCTGCACTTTGCCATCAGTAGCATGTGGTAATGAAAACCAAAGGCATGCTCATGTTTGGCCTTTGTGTCATGTTTGATTGGGTGACCTCCTTGGCTGTGTTATGTCATACAATACAATCATAGTGATTGGTTAAAACTGTAAAGGGTGATGTAAAAGTTTTATTCTGTGATGATAAAAAACAGAATGCTAATTAAACCTACGTTTAGATAACTTTCTGTATTACATGTGTTGGTTTAGTAGGGAATTGTTGATTTTAAATTACATGTTTCTATAGGTATATCATAAGAAATGGTTAATTAATTGTAACAAGGTCCATGCTACACACCACCTAGGTGGCTGCCACACACCACCTAGGTGGCTGCCACACTCCACCTAGGCGACTTCTATTGAGCTCCTCAAGAGAAAGGACGCAGGGTGGTGGTGTTGGAAGACCAGTTTATTGTAAAGGTTTGTTGATAATGATACCTGGCCTGGTGTTTCATGTTGCCATCTAGGAGAGCTCTCCCTGAGTGTGTGCGGTGATCACTGGTTTAACCTGTGCACACTGATTGCTCAATGAGCAACAGGTGTGCAGCCTCACCCAGCCCCAGAGTCCACTCAGTCTGACTCGGGCCAGGAGAGGCAGCTTAAACCAGCCATCATCCACACTCACTCCCACATTCATATTGATCCAATAAATGACACTTTGATTATTACTTATATAACATCTGAATCAGTTTACAGTGAGCCTACTTCATAACACAAGTATATTATGGGATGTTGCTCTCAGACTGCTCCCGATACATGATAAGCTGACAAAGCTTTAACACACTTTAAATCCCTTGGAAGACTTGAAAAATGTACACCACACCATAGATTTATGCATACTTTATTTTTATAAACACATTATCTACAGTAATAAGTTATATATACACATATACTTTGAATAGATGAATACTTGGTTTCCACTTGTGTGAGCGTGTGCATGTGTGCCTGTATGATACCCATACAGGCACACACATTCACACACTCATGTATGTTTGTGCTATAGTGGTAAAAAAAAGAAGAAAATTTATATTTAGCTGTTGTCATGTTTCCTCAATCTAGCTATAATTCAATTCAACATGTTGCTGAAACCAAGGATGTGTATTTGCATAGAAATGTTAATTATTTAACAAGGTTGCATTTTGACAATATTACATTGGAAACGTGATAAAGACACAACATAATTGCATTGTCACCTGGATGATTCAACTTTGGCAAAATAAAATGAAACAAATAAAAACCACTCGATGCGCTGAGTAGGCGCTAATACTGTACTGTGAAGTTTGTGTTTGAAATGCAAAGAGACCATGAACTAAGAAATTGGCATAGCAAACACCCAGCCTGTTAATATTATTACTATCAACACACACGTTCAGTCATTTACACTACAGGAGTCCAGCCCCTGTCCAAGCAATGCAAAAATATTATAAATTAAAATATAGAATGGATAGGACCTGGCAGAGGCCTAAGAGTTTTAACTCTGTGCAGAAGGGCCATGGGTGAACTACATGTTAAAATAGTGCTCATCGTTAATCGAGAACACCGGGACAGCTCCATATATACCTGCATTCACCGCCACAAATAATCGGGCTTGTTTTTGTGTCGTGCACAGAAAGGTACGTCGTTCTCATCAGTCATAGTAGGGGAACTCAGAGAAATGACAGAAAGATGTTGTTGGAATGAAGCATTTAGTTTTCACGGCGCCGCCAGGTGCTCTGGCCTCCCCGAGGGCAGTTCATCACTCCTCCTCCATGGACTCCATTTCTATTTGTTTTTATGTAGGAGTTTATAGGTTTTCCACTGGGTTTTCAATGGTTAGTGGGTGCTGGAAAGCACAGGCACTTTGCACCCGCTCTGTAAACTGCAACCCTCTTGAGCCTATTAGGGGCTCCGACTGCCACACGCCAAATAATTAGGGCTGGCGGCAGCCCTAGACCACAGAATTAGGCCGAGGGAGGGGGTGCAAGAATTATTATCGGGGGGTGGCAGACTAGGTCATGGCTGGGTAAGTAGCGAGAAATACGTTTTTTTCCTGTGTGACTAAGTTCGATCCCAACAGCGAATGCTATAAGGATTACCAAGAGAAAGACAGTGAAGATGTTTGATTCAAGGCTGTGTTAAAGCAAGAGAGTTTCTGTTTTGTAGAAAACATAATAATTGTTCTGGTATGAACCAAGCCCAGGCATAGTAAAATAAGTGTGGAAATGTCTGTAATAATGCTATTTTGTCTTATTCCAGTAACACTGTTACATTTACCTCGAGTCCCGTCTTTTACAAAAACCTACAATCTTAAAGAAAAGAAGTAGAAAAGTATTTTTCCACCAAGCTTGATTGCTTGCAGTTATCACTTCCCCTGCAATCTGAAAACTGTTGAAAGTGCAGCTCAAGTCTAAAACTAGTTTTTCTTTAATTGCGGCATCCAGCGCCTTTTGATCAGTGACCTTATTTTCTGTTCCAAAGCTCTCTGAAAGAAAGGAAGCAAATAAGGTTGAAAGAAAAAAGTAAAGAAAGAACAAAACCCAACATGATTGCTGATAGTTTGGGTTATTGTCCTCGCCACAGAAACGGGGCCAATGTCCAAGGAGGGGGGCCCACTGACATTCTTCATGTGATTGTGATTGTGATGGATGTATGTAAATACATATTTCTAGATACGATGCTGTCCTATGTGCGCCCGTGTCACATTGGAAATGTCACACGCTGGCGCAACGCGGGGATGGGGAAAGGGACAGGGGCGGGGAGGAACAGGCCAACTGACTGTGGAAGTTGCCAATCCCTTGGCAGCCCACGCCGTTCGGACCCCCCACCCCTAGACCCGCTGCTGCCGCCGCCGCCATCTCGCTAACGCCCAACACGTCGGAGCACAGCGACTCCACGGCGTCCAGGCGCTCGATCTGCACCAGACGCGTCAGCAGGTCTGGGATGCTGTAGCCGGCGGTGCTCACTCGCTCAAACAGCTGCAGGCCGTCGCTCATGCCCCCGATCTCGTCCCGCTTCAGCCCGAAGCTCTCGGCCAGGTGTCTCCAGGTCTTGACCACGGCCGCCTCGCTGCTGTACGAGGAGCTCAGCATGCGGCTGGCCTTCTCCAGACAGTCAAAGGGCAGCTCCGTCGGGCTCAGCCCTGTGGCGCAGAGAGCGAGAGAGTCGGGTTATAGTAAGGAGCTTACGATCTTTGTGGTTAGCGATTGCCGGGATCAGACGACACTAATTTAGCATGTTTTTCGAAGCTCGCATGCTATGTTTTGCAAAGGGTGCTGTGCTGCCGACTATCCGTTCACGCGCATGGTATAGCGTAAATGCATGCGCTAACGACCTCCAACACAACTCACAACCAGGGTTGCCCAATTCACATCAGGTTCACATATTTTTATCCGACCGCATCTAAAGAACAGTGTCATTTAGAAGTAACCCTGTCGATTTGGCCATCGTAGAAAAACCTTTACTACACATGGTAAAGATCTTTACCATGTGTCAATAGATTGTGACGTGTCATCCAGAACGCCCCCGCAACACCTCGTCGTAAAGTCTAGCATGGTTGAATGTTTGACTCTTCCCACAATGTCTGTCAACTCCTACGACGTGTACACTGACGTTGATCAGTTGACCTCTCCTCTCAAATCCCGGGTGAACTCAAGTCGTGTATTGTGCCCTGTCTCTATGCCAAGATACGGCAAGAGTTCATTATACATGGTGCTTTGGTGACCATCACGAAGGACAAAAATGTACGAGGAATAATAGGGAAATTGGTTTGCAAGCCAGGGTCACAACACATAAATACCAAAATATCAACCACAACAACAACACAATAAAATGCAGAGGTAGTCCAGCTATGAGGTCAAGTTACAGTGCAAAACAAAAGCAAGCTTAGTAGTAAAGTGCTATTTACAGTTTAAGATTCCAATGGCAGAAGGGACAAAGGAGGTCATGATTCTGCTAGCAGGCTTACTAAAACGACAACCGGGCTAAAAGCTCCAACCTTTTCAGAATGGGTCCTGATCCTGAGCGTTCAGAATAGCAGTAGCTTTTCTAAGGACCTGTTTGTTATAAAGGTTCATAAACTGGGCCTGACTCCTGCCAGAAATGTTGCCTGCCACTTTGCCTAGCCTTCCAAGGTGATGACCGTGAGTAAGAAAGTACAGACACAGTTGGTAAATGTTATTCACAGTATTGTGACTCAAACATCTGGGTTCACTAATCAATGCACAACACAGATATATTGCTTTGGCTTTGTGCACGTTTGGAGTAAAAAACATGTTTTTGGAATTTTCCACAACAGAAAGTCATTTGCAAATGTATTTTGCATACATACAAAATCCACAAATAGAAGGAAATTTAGGAGACGTACCCTCTGCTACACTGCAGGCTCTGGCGTACAGATCCAAAATCTTTTTCCTTCGACTCTGTAGAATCTGAGGATAAAAAAGGACGAAAGAAAGTTGAAAACAGCATGATTTCCACATGATTTCCACATTCCCATACCTATATGGGACATATCTATACTTTTCTGCAGCACGCAGTAAGCATCGTAAAAAATCAGTCTCTCCCCCTTACCCCTGTAGTTTTGTTGTTGTTGTTGATGGCGTTAGCATTGCTAATGTGGTTAGCATTGCTCATGTGGTTAGCGTTGTTGATCTGGTTGGCACTGCCAATATGGTTGGCTGATATATTATTGCCTGGGTTGGGGGTGGCGATGGTGCCGTTTGGGGTGCGATCACGAGCCAGGAGTCCCAAGGAGAGCAGACAGAGATCTGGTTTGTTCCCCAGGTTGAGGAGACACAGGTTGGGGTTAGGGTTGGCGCTGTTGGACTCCGCTACCCCCTGCTTCTCCAGGGCAGCCTCCTCATCGCTATCCATGCTCCGGCTCAAAAGCTGCTCGTTTTCTGATGATGCGTCGTTCTCACTGCACATGTGTGGAGACACAAACGGATAGCGCTCATGAATGTTTTCCTTCAGTGTACATAGAACCATACAATGAGGAAAAAACACTGAGGATGTCTGGTAATTATGTTTTTTCTGTTGGATGTGTGGCATATGGCTCAAAAGGCAACTGATCCATGGCCAATAAGCACCAACACGAAACAGAGGCTTGTTACACGTTTGGCTTAAAAATTAGTTTGACACGTCATCATGTGTCCCGTTTTAGTTTGAACAGATTTTCCCAAACGATCTTTTTGCTTTTAACATGTTTTGGATTTCCTTCCAAAAGCACCTTGTTGACAAAGCTTATAGGGAGATGTTCACAGAGTACCATTGTTTCAGAGTCTTTCTTACTCTCTCTAACACACAACACACACACAATGACATTGTTTCCCGGACATCGAACACCACCTCTGGCAGCCAGGACAATGAGTTAGCACATCCTCTGGCATGTCGTTATACCGCACCGAGGCCTCCGACCAGGGAATCTATCCTCCCGTTGTCATCCAATAGGATGGGTTTTCACCTGGTGACGACTTGGCTGCGAGAGGGTCAATTTAGTTGCCCCCACCCCCCCCCCCCCCCCCCCCAAAAAAAAAACCCTCTCTCTCTGTCTGTTTCTCTCGATCGCTCATCTGTGCCAATCCCCTCCCCCTTCCCCCCTCCGTAAAGCCACATAATTACTTTGCTTCATAATGACACACACAAAAAAACGCTATTCCTTGAGTGAACTTGTTTTTTCCATCATGCCATCGCCCTTTGGGAGGCATCATCCCCGCACTGGGGTTTGATGATAAGAACACACACACACACACACACACACACACAGAACACACACTGTACACACACACACCGCTAAAAGAGCCAGCAGCAACCACCGTGATGCTGGCAGTGGCTTGTTTTGTGGCGGCTTAATTATGGGCAAATGCCACAAAGAATTATAAGGGGGTGTTTCCTATGTCTGTGGCATGATACTCCATTCATTACCACTTGCACCCAGGTAGGTAAGACAATGGATAATTCATGCTCACACATTTGTGTCTCCTGTGTAGTATAAACACTACAAAACACACGAAATGGTCTACGTGTTTTCCACAGGTTAGAGCCATTGGTGTTGTACAAACACCACATTGATGTTCAAGATACAGATGTTTTTGGAGGAAAGAAAATATCTGGAGGGAAAATAACATTGGACCAAATGAGAGTTTTGTGTAGAATCGCCATTACACACTGCATCAGCCCACTGTTGAAAACAACTTGTTCCTCTTCCCATTTCTTCATGTGTATCAATCCCTTCATAAGATGAGTATGCAAAACAGGGAAATAGGAACATGCATTTGGCATGTAGTACTAACAGACTACTCCATGAAAGTTATTAAGTTTCTTCTTTTAAATTTTTTAACTGTGCTAAACATTCAGTGTTAAGTAATCTGGTGGATTATTGAGCGTAAACATGGCATACATAGCAAATGATTGGAATGTAACTAAATTCTTAGTGCTTGTGTTTATTTCTCAGCTATGTCCCATATGGTATAAAAACATCAACCACAATTGGAAAGAGTCAAAAAACAAAACAATAAAGATATAATGCTTCAGCAATGCATTAAGATGGGAATAGTTTTCACCAGGGTTTACCATAATAAAGATGAATGGTTTCTGAAGAATGTATGGTTCCTTTATTCGTTCAAACAATGTAATGTCTGTATTGTGAAAAAAACATCTTTGTACATGTAATGTACAACTTTAATGTTCCAGTTTTGCGTATTGGCAGCAAGTCTCATTTTATTTGAACTTGGAGAGGTTTTACTTGGCTTTACTATATTACTAGTCAAAGGGTCATTGTGAGGTAGATGAGATTTTTAACCTCCTAATGTGAATTGAAACTGCTTACCTTTTCACTGTTTTCTGTGTTGGCGTCTTGAGTTTGTCAAACTCATCCTTTTCTGAGTAGATGACCACATTATCTAGTAAAACAACAACAACAGTAAAGGACTGTTAACGTAGAGAAAGCAACATATAATCCAACATATAAAGAGTCCAGATTAAGAAGATGTACTTAAGAGAGAATGACCTGACTCAGAACAACGCGACTGTTAATTCTTCATTCTGAAGTAATTTCTGTGTGTCTGTCTGTGTGTGTGTGTGTGTGTGTGTGTGTGTGTGTGTGTGTGTGCGTGTGCGTGTGTGTCTTTTCATATTTTGGTGACTGCTGTGTTCAAGAAGCTCATAGCTCCAAGCAGTACCGGAGCTAGCTGTCACTCTGGCAGACAGTAAGTTAATAAGGCTCAGTGGAATGAAACACATTTGATTTGACACATAAACACAGACACTAGTTCAGTTCATCCGTAGTCCAACAACTGTTTTCTCTCCGTATAATACACAAAGCCATGAACATGTATAACACTCACGTTGCAATGGACGTACACTCTTTATGTAGGTTCTTTTCACCACACACATTGGTATGCGACGTGTCTGTGGCTACAAATCCTTTAACTGCTGTGTATGTGTGTGTGTACAGTATGTGTGTGTGAGAGCGTTAGTGCACCCCACACCCAAATCCAACACACACAGACACTCACACAGCCACACACACAATAAGTAAGCGGTAGGTTGGTCCAGGGGCTTAATAGAATGGAGCATCACTGTTAGAACAAAAGTGCCCCTAAGCTATATCGACATAGCTCACCTGCATGGTGGCCATACCTTGTGGTCCTGCACTACCCATACGCATACACAGTGAACACGCATGTGAACAGCATATTTGCCCTTAGATCAATCCTATTGGTGGACATGGCGGGACTTGAAACTTGGCGGGAATCAATCTTGCCTTTGCTGGTATTTTGTTGTTTGTGACTAACATTTATAATCGTAATTGTAATGTAAATAATACAAATAATTGCATATTTTCATGATTGCGAGATCCATTTGAAAATGAAGTGTTCATAATGTGATGAACAAGTAGGTTAAGAACAAGTCCAGACACATGCATTCCATATTTCCAATATTACATTTTGCTTTGCTTGTGTGATTTTGAGTGTTACCTACCAGAAACATCTTTCTTGTCCTCCAGTTTGTTGACCTGGGCTTCTACTGCCTTAACCACTTGTCCAGCACAGCATGCTATTGAGACACACACACACACACACACACACACACACACACACACACACACACACACACACACATACACATACACATTCACATTCACATACACACACACACATTTACACCATAAACACCAAGTGATAGAAACCAAAAGTGAGTGTGTGTGTGTGTGTGTGTGTGTGGTTGTGTGTGTGTGTGTGTGTGTGTGTGAGTGTGTGTGAGATTATGTGTATGTATGTGTGACGTGTCTTTGTCACCATGTGTATGTCTTGTGTACTTATTTCTCACCGTGGCCGTTGGGCTTGGCCTTCAGAATGTAGAACATGATAATGAGCACAATGGCTATGGCCATGATGAAGATGGTTGACATGGCGATGATGAGAGCTGTTGCCAGGTGACCCTGTCCTGTTGCATCTGAAGTGTGAAAACAGTGTTTTTACAAAACTTTGTAAAAAAAAAAACTTGAATGGAGATTGGAGACGGGTGATTTCCGGTTCCATGGTACGTAGCTATTTATGAACATTTGCGTACCTTTATGTGGATGGGGGAATATGGTGGTGCTTCCAGGATCCTTCTGTACTTTCCCTGAAGGCACCACTGTAGTTTTCATGCCTGCAATACATATCCACATATACCTAGCATGTTAGCCCACCCAATGGGTTTCTGTCACAACTTCAATCGAAGGAAATCTCCTACATTCATCTTTTAATGTTTCATTAGTGCTGTCACGTTGTTTGTAGTCTACAAAGTTGGCCAATAGCTCAGACAGGAGGTAATGCACATTATATGGATGGTTCCTGGTAAATAGTGTGTGTTCTGACCGGTGTGTGCATCCCGAATAGCTGATGGTCACCTAGCATGGCTGACTATACCAGAAATGTAAAGATATTTAAATGTAAAGATAGTTGATGGTTGATAGTTGATTGTTGTCAATTCACAGTGGTTTTGGTCAGAATAATATAATCATCAAATGTTTATTATCTTAGTGGTGTGAGGCCAGTTTTTTGGATTATACAATAAAGCAACATCCCATCAACTTCAATCAGCTTGGAAACCCAACTGTTCGTCTAGAAAGTGTGTCTCCCAGCCTTTCCACCCTCAATGAAAGTAAACTATGGATGTTTGTGGCAAAATGGCCTCCTTACTGGCTTCCTTTCCACTGTCATCTTCTAATCCATGATTGCTTGTAGATCATTTATTTTTTATTTCCAAAATTGTATTTAACATTTTGTTTCCAAAGGCGATATATTAAATAGGCTATTTCGATCCCAGAGGCCTCAATATTATGTGATACACACACACACACACGCACAAACGCGCGCGCATGCTGACGGCACCCATGTGTTTGCAGACACCGCTACTCAGGGTGTTTGTTTACTCTCTGCTGTGGTGGATATGGCTCACTCTGGAGTTGTATTTAATTCAAGCGTGGGTTTGCGCCTTAATCACATTCCACAAGCAACCACCACAAACACTGCTACAAGACACACAAACAATACAGCATAATCCCAATCAAAGGCAGGGCCCTTACTCCTGATGTGCTCCACAGTCTGTTGACTGAGAGGGAAACAAAGCTGAGAGAAAAAACATGGCAAGCAGTATAAAGAGAACTTTCTGCTTGTTTTTCCGTACGTTTTTCACTTTGTGTTTATGATATAAAACCGTTTTTTCACCTACGACACAGTCCATACATCAACATCCATATAGAACTTAAGAAAAATTATAAAAATTCAAATTCAAATTCAGTTAAATATTTGGGACAAATATGGACATATTTTCTGTTTAGACTGACCTTTTGGAGTATACAACACAACAATTTGGCGAGTCATTGTTTGTTAATATAGGCAACTTGCGAACAGAATTAGAACAGTGATACCAAACAATAAATGAGTCTATAAAAGGCTCTCGACACTCATGCAGCAAATCAAGTATATCTATATAAAAAAATCAAAAAAAAATCAAGTAATGTCTAAGACTCGTACTCGCCTGCCTGTCTGCCTGCCAAAGAGCATTGGTGCGAGCGCTGACACGTTAATCATCCCATACACGCACGTTAATCATGCTAATCATCTTTCTCATACTCTTACAAATGATCACACACACACACACACGCTGTGGAGTCTCAGGCGGTAGCGAGTCTACTTTTCCGACTACATGACGAGTGTCAGCCTGCCTTCACGCTGCTTCAAGCTATGGTCGTTTTTTTGTGTGTTGCTTCTATTTTTGAAAGCCATGACCAATTATTTTCCGTTTCTCATTAAACAAGTGTCTGATCACTTCAGACTCCCCCTGGGTGTACTCTTTCCTCACCTCTAATAACTCTGTTTGGGAATTTTCATATTTCACAACATGCTTGTTAAACAGGACAAACTAAAGAAAACAAGAATATTTATTTATGAGCGCTCCCAAACCCACCGGGGTGTCTGCGTGAGGTTGTGTGCATGTGTGTGTGCGTGTTTTTGTGCATAAGAGTGAGTGTGTGTGTGTCCCGAAAATGTTATTCTATATTAATGTAGCAACTTTCATACATAAAATGCATGAGAAAGAAAGTGCTTGTGTGTGTGTGCATGTGCGTGTGCGTGCGTGTGTATGTGTGTGCGTGCATGCATGCGTGTGTGTGAGTGTGAGTGTCTATGTATGCTATTCAAAGTGTTTATATGAGATTGTGTATCAGTGAGAAAGCCAGAGGGGTGTGTGGATCAAATCAATATACAGAATATATTACTCATGAAAATTACACAGATGGGCAAAGAGGGACCTAAACTGAATTACTTACTCTAATGCTCCTGACCTCTGACCTTACAGTCGCCCTATGCATTATCATTGAACCAGACTTTGCATGAAGCATGACTTGACATCATTAGAGGAGACCACAACGTACTTACTTTAGACAAATAGATAAATAAAACACATAAAGGAAAGATAATATATGAGGATAGTAAAACCTAAGACTAACCCCATCATCAAAATAAAATGAAAAAATAGATAAGTGAGGAGAAAATAGAAAAATGTAATGATTGAATTCTCACATTCTTTCGTGTTGCGTGGCGCATTCTGGCAGGAGTGACATACTTTCCCGTAGAGGTTTCTGGGCCGGTTCTCCAAGATATAGTACCTGTGAGGGATAACAAAAACTATATATCAATATTATTCCATAGCCATTGGGGACCAATGTCCATTCACTTTATGTTTCCTGAGAGAACACACTCTGGTCTTTTGTTTTCCATCAGCAGTGGAGGAAAACTCTTAAAAGCCACAACAGCACAACCATGCATGCTTTAGCTACTGTCAAATCTGCTGCTGAGAAGAGTAGTCTTTCAAAAAAGACACGAGCAAAACATCATGGAGGAGATTATGAAACGCACAGTAAAATAAATCCTAGAAAATATATAAATATATATATAAACTTTATATTTCCATATACAAATATTTTTATGAACATTGGTAGTGGGATTATTTATTCCCCAATCAATAGTGTTTTCTGTCACCCCCATATCTCTGTTTGAAAGATAAACCGTGTATTGCTTCATCCTCTCTCACATTTGCACATTGTCTCTCGTTCACATGTGGCTGGCTGGTAATGTAATATGTAGGCCTCGACATATTACATTATACCAACCACCCATATTTAAGCACCGCAGGCCTGGAGGAACAATAAGTGAAATAATCAATCATTTCCATTGCTAACCAAACCCTGAGAAATACCCATCTAACCAGCAGCAGGTGGGTACATCTGAGGCTTTATTTTTTAATCTTTGGTCTTTTAAGGGTCCATTTCTTTACTGGATGACCTTAAAACCTCAATTGAAAGCAGGCTAGACTTTTTGAATGGTGGCGATCAAGTTCAATAAGTCCACTATAAGCGCTCTTGCCTATTTGAGGTTATCTGGCACTAGTAGTCAAGAACACACTAACTGTTCACGAAAAAAACGAATAAATACAAATTTCATTGTAATTTCTGCTTCTAGTGGCCACTCTGCACTCTGTCCAGTTTTTTTTTTTTTTTTTTTTGCTACTCCAATTTCGTTATTGGCTTTCATTGTTCTCACTTTGTATTAGGGTGTCTGCTTAAACCCTTAATGTAAGTGCATTTCAAGGTAGTGCTCAGGTAGAGGAACAGGGCGGGATGAAGAAGACACATAGCAGGGGCTAATCAAAGTGAACAAGGGGTGGGCATGGAAGGAAGAAGGAGAAGGAGCGAGGGAGGGAGAGAGAGAGTGACTGAGGGAGAAAGAGAAAGAGTGTGTTAGACCAAGAGATTGACGACGTGAGAAAGAGCGGCGAAAGGAGAGATCTGGGAACATTTAAAGGTCCTTTATTGACTCCATGCTCCGGTGACGGACAGCATGGCATTACATGCAGCAGCTGTGGGGCTGTGGTGGGTGCCAGGGCGATTGGAGGGTTTAGGATGTGGTGGGTGTCGGAGTTGCCTGTCCTTTGTGTGTCAAGCGTAGAGCCAAAAAAACTCAAGTGAACCCGGGTGGTCCAGACATCTCAAGGCTAAGTTAGTGGGTGACTCCCTTTTTAGACCACACGTTTGCAATGTATATAGACATTACATATACATTTAATGGCACATATCGATTGTTGTGTTTCTTTTGCATGTGGGTATGCGCATTTGTGTTTTGTTGACACACAAAATGTATTTTCAACAGGCGGAATTTGACACAGATGTTACAAACAAAGTTTGGGGGTTTATTCGGATAAAGCAGTGAAACAAAGTACTGTATCAGCATTGTCAGAAATGTAACACAATTTCCGAATTACAATTAATATTATACACATATCATTCTCACACAAAATATACTTAGCGTATCATCTGATGTGAAACATTGTGTGTGGGTGGGTGTATGTGTGTATACATGTCCGTGCGTGTGCATGTATGTGTATGCACATTGAGTGTATGTGTGTGTGTATGTGTGCTTTTGTGTCAGTGCGGGCGCGTGTGTGTGTGTGTGTGTGTTTGTGTGTGCATGAGTCTGCATATGCGTGTCCGTGCTTGTGTGTGTGGATGAGTGTGTCTGCATATATGTGTCCGTGCCTGTGTGTGTGGGTGAGTGTGTCCGCGTATATGTGTCCGTGCCTGTGTGTGTGGGTGAGTGTGTCTGCGTATATGTGTCCGTGCCTGTGTGTGTGTGTTGAAAACTAACCCTGGCAGGCATGGTCCACACTCTGCATCACTGTCGGTGGTCCCTGCCATCAGCACCGTGGCCCGGTAGAGCGCATCACAGTCCTTGTGGCGTCGGCAGATCTCATACTTCCCCTTGGAGTACTTCCCTTGCGGACATGCCACGCAGGCAAAGTCCTCGTCCTTCACCCCATAGCCACAGGTCTGGTGTGTGAAGACACAGCAATAGCAACAACACCGCATGAGGGAAGAAGATGTGATTTAGAAATGAGTGTCCCGCATGCTTTCCTACAAATGTATTTTGTCCAAAAAAAACTTTTAATAGATTTGTCACAGTGAACCCATACAGACCTGCATTGGCACACACACACACACACTTGTTCCTGCTCTGTCCCTCTTTCATCTTTTTCATCTGTCTCTTTCATCTATATATTAAAACAAGCCCACCAAGGCCACCTCTTTGCTTTGGGCTAGATTAGCTCTAGAGAAATCTAATATTTTCTCCATTTCTATTTTATTTTCATTAGTTGTTTGCTTTAGGCATGATTCCATCCCTTCACATTAAAGATGGAAACCAATCTTTTGTACCCAACCTCCATGTTCCTTAGTTAACGCTCGTCCTGAAAAAATGAAAACCACTGCATTTCTAAACATTGTTATTGTTGTTATTGTGTTATTGTTCACAGACAGGATTTATGCCTCAAATTGTTTCCCGGCCGAATCATAAAAAATAATCCTGTCTGCACTCAGAATCCTACAATACGCTTGTATGGAATCCTCACACACACATACACACAAACACACACACACACACACACACACACACACACACACACACACACACACACACACACACACACACACAGAGTTACAGGCATTAGGCATCATTAAGGCAAATACCAGCAAGTTTAAAATACCTTTGATCATCCTAAACAACACAATGGTCTTAATCTCTTCTCTATCATGTTGCTTGCAAGTGGCCAAATAGGCTTTTAATGACCAAAGGCCGTTTTGTCTTCAGCATTGCTTTGACTCCAATGGCACAGAGAAAGTATACATCAACATTAAACTCACAGTCAAAGGCAGCCAACAGTAATGCATAATGCCAAAAGATTTGTGATTTACAACAGAGATTTTAAAATAGAGAAAGAAAGAAAGAAAGACAGAAAGAAATACTAAATAAAGAAAGAATGGTTGCTAGTGAAATGTGAATATGATTTCTTAATAATGTTTCACGTGATTTCATAATTGTCCACAAAGGCTATTTTTGAAAGAAGGCTGTACCTGAGTAATATACTGTAACAACACCTTCCCCCTAGGTGACAACAATAAGCGAGTCATTATATCTATTCCACCAGCAAACATGCACACTAAGAGGCCACACTGGCGCCAGCAGCGTGGCAGTAGGCTGTGAGCAGGGGCGTGTCCATATTCATTTAGTAGGGGTGGCACAACATAACACAAGGAGGCCAATGGGCAACAACAATGTGTTTGCAGAGTGGATCGAAAGAAAAACAAAATTGCATCATAATCTGAGAAATTACTGATACTTTTTAAGCGATAATGCAAATATTGCATCCGATAATTGGTCTACAAACTACGACAATGCAAATTTGTATAACAAAACAACTTTGTGTAGCATTGTGTAGTTAAAACACATCAACACCGTTTTCTTGTTCGATTTACTCGACAAATCCAAATCCAATTAAATGCCAGATTTAGTTTAAGGTCGCCAATCAAGTTTTTGGGGGTGGCCTGTTCCACCCAAGCCCCCCTCCCTGGACATGCCTTTGGCCGTGGGGCTACCAGCTGCCTCTGTTCGACATCCTCCTGTGAGCTTGCTTGCTGTGTTTTGCTTTGGCAGCTCAGTCTGTCAAGCAACAGACTGAGCAAGGCTAAGTCACTAACCCCCCCCCCCCCCCCACCTCCTCTTCCAACTACTGGAGGGGTTCTTCTGGGATTCCTTCCTCCCGGAAGGACACTTTAATCTACACAATTGAAAGCACTGATAAATGTAGGATACTGTCTGAGTGTGTGTGTGTGTGTGTGTGTGTGTGTGCGTGTGTGTGTGTCTGTGTGTGTCTGTGTGTGTGTGTGTGTGTGTGTGCGCGGAATTATGAGTGAGTTCACTTGTGTTGACTTCATGGGTGGTCCAGGCAAGATGAAAAGCAACAGAATGAATGCAAGATACTGATTTGTTACAGATACCAGTTCAAACTGTGTTTCACTAAAAGAGCATGGGACTTTTTCAACCAATCACTTCATATGCAGATGGAAATATGAGTCATAAAACAAGTGTGTGTGTCCTACTCACCATGTGAGGCTCCTGCCCAGGCTGACACTGAGGACAGGCTTGACAGCTGTTGCTGGTCTGGTTGAAGAACTCAAACTCCCCACAGATAGAGTACTCAGCTCCACCACGGGACACACAGCACACCTGCTGGCCAGAGAGAAGCAGGACAGCCAGATGGGTCAAGGAGATGCTGAAGAACATCAAGCTTAGTGTAGTGTTAGATCCTTTAATGTTTAGATAGTTCAGCCGCATTGAGTTATCAATGGGAAACTCAAGCCAGCATAAAGGCTAATACGAAAAAAAATCTTTCTCTTAGTTGATAAGCTGTGTGGGTGTGCGTATGTACATGTGTGCATGCCAGCATGTGTGTGGGTTTGTGTTGGTATGCATGTGTATGTGTGTGTGTTCGTGTCAGCATTTGTGTGTGTGTGTGTGTGTTTGCATGCATTCGTGCCATGATGTGTGTGTGTGTGTGTGTGAGTACGGGCCAGCAAGCATTCCTGCCATCGTGTGTGTGCATGTGTGTGTGCGCGTGTGTTGATGCATGTGTGTGCATGCGGGGATGCCAGCATGTGTGTGTGCCAGTATGAGTGTGCATGCCAGCATGTGTGTGCGTGTGTGTGCGTGTTTGTTGAGCGGGTAATAAGTAGCATCTGGAGTTTAGCCACAATCCAGTGAAGTGAAAGACAGGCCTGCAGTAGAGACCCCCTACAGTACAGAGAGAGCCCCTAAAAGACACTCAGCTTCAAAGGATGATCTGCAGAATATAACACTAGAGAGGAACGGAAATGAACAATGGGAGCGTAACTCCTCTCTCTTTTGTTGTTCCCCATAAACTATAAGAGGTTAGGTTGAAGCCCATGAAGTGTTAGGCAAGAGAGAGAAACTGATCCAGTCCAATGGTGTTTGGATTTTCAGTTCATGGCTAGAGTTGGATTGTTTGATTGATTGATGGGTTGATTAATGGATACATTCATTTGTTACTTTTTTTAAGTTCATATACGTATTTACTTAAGGGTTGTTTTGGAGATGGCAAAAATGGACTGTACTTGAGGTACAACCAGATTTAAAAATGGGTTTTCAGCAACGCAAATTATTTGATTTACCTTTCAAAAGAAAAAGTGTGTGAAGACGAAGCAGGGAAGACGGTTGATGTGAGTTGTTAAAAGGATTGTTTTTATGAGTAGAGCGCATGAGATTGACTTAAAATATAAATAAATAAAATATAGACGGTATTTACCAACAACAAGGACATGACGAGGGCCTTGGCTTGGTTTCTTCTCTGAGACATCTTCGCTTCCCTCTCCTGGAAAGAACCAAACAACAGATGGACAGCAGTTGTAAAAAAGTCATTATTTATTTTTGTGCACAACTATTCAACCAAAGCCTATTCACTTTTCAAGCTTCAGAAGAACACCCATATATTGTTGCATTCCTGAAATGGCAGCCCTGGCTCTAATTGTTCCTGTGGCGGTAGCCGTGGGAACACTGCCAACATGGTGTGTGGGCCGTTCATTGTGCTATGACACGGGAATAAGTCATTCCCTATAAACTTTTGCTTGCACAAAACGGCCCATCATTCCTCATCATACCTCATAACCTGATTTGTTGCGTCGCTGTAGCAACTCTGCATGATGTCATTTCATCACGTTACTCTGTTCCTCCTTCTGCAGTTTGGTATAAAACATGTAAATGTTGAGATGAGAAATATACACACACGCACACACACACACAACACACACAGGTGAGGCATTGAATTAAGATGAGGTCTATGTTTGTGTTCACAACCAGATTGCTTTGATGAAAGAAGTATTGTCTGACTTGGCATGGAGCGCATCATGAGTGATACATCGCATCATGAATGATACAAGTATAGGGACCCTGTAAGCAAAGTCAGTCCCATATAAAACATGTTTAAACTAAAGAGGAACAATCAATCGTTTCATTGGGCTGCTCCACCCCCTCTCCTGTATTGGTGGGGGTGTTGCCGTTGCATTTTAAATGCATGTTTTAAAACTGTTCGGCGATATCTTTTTTATTTTGATGAAATTGTATAGAGTAGTATTATATATATTACACATGTTGTATGCATTCATATGTGTGATTGCATGTTTGCAGGATGACTGCACACACATGATTATGGTGATTTCAACTTGTTTGGCGGGCACTGTGCATTTATGTTGTGGACGGTCCCTAAATGGTTTGGTGTGTGTTTGTCAGCATATGTGTGCAAATAGATTCTTTTGCTATATTTGAAAAGGAAATGCATTGTGAAAAATATCATACTAAGGTTATTGTATGCATTGGAACAATAAGAAAATAACCAAAACACAAATAGCACTCAATACTGAATCAATACTAAAAATCTCCCTTTGCTTGGTGAAACGCAATGTAACAAATCTGTCCTTTTAACTGTCTACTTGAAAACCGAAATGTGCAAACACAAATGAGCTAACACACACACTCTGGGTACACATGAGTTATACTCTCAAAAACAGTGGTCAGGTTGGATGATCATTGAAGTGCATGTTCTTGCTCTCTTGCTGCTGCTGTTTTGCCAGCCTGTGTGTCTTACTGCATGTGTATGAAACTGATGCTGCTGTTTGCTAGGTACCTGCCCGATGCTTGCTAGACTGTGTGCCATTTATCGCATGCTTATTGTTATTGTATGTAAGTAGTGGGTGTGTTGGAAATGTTTGGATATGTGCTGCGGTCTTTCTTCCCTCAAGAGGCCTTGCCTTTTGCCCTGCCGCCATTGTTAATAATAATTTGTTCTTAACGACTTTCCTGGTTTATTAAAGGTTAAATAAAATAAATAAACAAAAAGCCTCTAGTACATATCTCAGATCTCAGAGTGGTTTGATGTGGTTTGACTATAAAACTCACCTCTTCTTGATAGAAATGTGATTGTTATCGGTGATTACAATCTGTGATCACATCACATGTAACCACATCGCAATTGAGATTTAATTATGTAGCCTATTAATTATTGTACACATCAATCAAAACTAAATCAAATCATAACGTCAAGCAAACCACAATCAAAAGGGCAGACGCAACCTCTATTTGTAACCTCTGCAATCTAGGGCACCAATCTCATGCAATAGATCCCTAGATGCTCCTACTTTTAAAGGTCAAATAAGAATATTGTTTTATAACAAACGCTTAGTAAACTTTGATTCTGATAATTAATTTACAAAAAACATTTCTGTACATTTAAGAAATATTGAACGTGTTCAATAAAAACAGGTTTACTACAAATCCTAATAAATAGAATATCAATCCTTTATTTGTCACAAACACTGCCAAACGAGCCTGAGTGTGCATTCCTCTGTGTGAGTATGCAGTGTGTGTGGTCTGCTGAGCACAGGTTTGACTTAGGCATAAAAAAAGGCATCTCATATGTCACACTCATTTTGTCCTACCTCAAAAACTCTTAGCAAGGCAAGAGACCTGGATGGCTAGGTGATATATCATTACATCTGCTTAGATCTATCCTCCGAAGAAGCCCACAGTACAACAAAGAAACACTATACCATAAATTGGGCTATTTGCAGGCAATTAGAATCTAAGGCTGTCATGTCTTGTCTGACTACAAGCCTGAATGCACCTTTCTTTTGCATTTTATGTTTGCTTCCAGAATTCAAAGTATTATTTATCATTTATAATTTGAATTAAAATGGAAGGAGTATCTGTATGAATGTATGTATGTCTGTGTCTGTCCTTCGATTTTCTCAACAACCGCTCATCCAATCTACTTCCCACTTGGTGGGTGTATTGTTGAGGACCTAAGGGAGTGCAGTGTCGAGTGGTTAGTTGTTTGGAGCAGTTCAATCCGCCAGTTCTGAACACGCACGTCTTAAACGGGCACTGCACTAGTATTTTAAATATCATGTATGCGTTATCAAAATAGCAACTAAGATAAGAACCGACCTCCGCAACAAGCAAATTGGTTCACAATGCACACACACAAACATAGCCACACTCTCTACGCTGTATAATTATTGTTATTAAGTCAAAAACTCATTGTTTCATTGATGGATAATTGCGGCCCACATGCATGAAACAACGGGTTGCAGGAGGCAGACAAAAAGGTAATTGAGTGTGGGAGAGGAAGTCAGGGGAAGGCAAGAGAGAGGGTCCTCTATGGATACGTGTTATATGTGCTGCATAGCAGGCTATATATACAAGTATCTTGCATGCTGACTTATACATTCATGATTGCAGTATTGTGATGTGAATTGGCAGAGTATTGGGGGTCCCTGCACCCCACAACACAACACACAAAGTATTAGATGAGTCACATTTTTGTTAAATTATTATTATTCAGGGATCAGGGCCCCAGTACGATTTGTGTGCGTGTGCGTGTGTTTGTGTGTGTTTGTGTGTGTGTGTATGTGTCCATGTGTGGGTGCGTGGGTGTTTGTGTGAGAGCTTGCCCGAGGGAGGTTTGTTTTGTTTGAGGCAGGAAGTTGCTGCCGCTATCTGAGGTCACAATCTGTGTTGTCTGGCTCACAACTTTTGATTTTACATTTCACTCTTTCAAAAAGGCAAGTAGAACGCTCTGAACTTCAATAGAGACCTCGCTCCACTTTCCTGTTTGATGCTGCTTAATGAAAGCCTCCACACACTCAGAGACATACATGCACATAAACATACACACACACACACACAAATAACAAATACAGTGTGAGCGTGAAATAGGCCTAATTACGTGAATCTCTGTGGTAAGGCCACAACCTGTGTTTGTTTGTGTTTGCGTGTGTGCTTGTGTATTTCTGTGTGTGTGTGCGTGTGTGTGTGAGTGTGTGCATGTGTGTGTGTGAGTGTGCATGTGTGTGTGTGTGTGTGTGTGTGTGTGTGTGTGTGTGTGTGTGTGTGTGTGACCGTGGGTTAGTAAGGCTTCTTGAATTGAGCAATTCAACACAATCTCTCTCTCTCCCTCTTCCCCCCCCCACACAAAATAAATAAACTATTAATTATGAACACCCTTATGCACACATACATCAAATGAACTTAAACACATAATCACTCTTTATCTCACACTTCAAGGCTCACAGGACACATACACAGACACACACAAACACACACACATACAGACAGGCAGACACACAGACAGAAACACCCAGACACAGTCTACTGGCGTGGAATGCACCACTGACTGTGTTTAAAAAGTGCTTCCTTCTCTTTCTACATCTTGTTCTCTCCCTCTTCTTTTTTATAATACCCCTCCCTCCCCACGTATCTCCCAATCTAGCTTCACATTTCTTTGCCTTTGGAGCCTTCCCCTTTCTCCTTCATTCTTGTTTATTTCTTTCTGTGAATATTTCCCAATGTATATGTTTGCCTCTCTGTCCATCTTCCTCTCTCTCTCGCCCTCTCTCTCGCCCTCTCTCTCGCCCTCTCTGTGTCCCTCTCTCCCCCAAGCCCCCTCTCTCTCTCTCTCTCTCTCTCTCTCTCTCTCTCTCTCTCTCTCTCTCTCTCTCTCTCTCTCTCTCTCTCTCTCTCCTATATCACACTTTTGCATCACCAGCCCACCCCCCCAACCCTAACCCCAACTCCCCCGCTCTTCTCTCTCTGGTGTCTCTCCCCTCCGTCTCTTCGTCTCTTTGTCGGGACATGCCTGCAATGAGAGTTGGCCGCAGTCTGGCGGCCCCCGAGGGATTAATCTTCTAACGGCCGCATAATCTCAGATAAATACCTTGCCTATCATTAGCTCTGTTTGGGGGGGGGGGGGGGGGGGGGGGGGCCTCATAAGGAAAGCTCCATTGCGATCCAGAGGAACGGTTTATTGTATTTACATGTATAGCTTTAACAAGGCACGCTTCTGTATACATGCATGTATACATACTGTATATGAAACCCTTGATTGAAAGCCCATTTTGAAAAAGAAGAAAGCTTGGTGCATAGGAGGGGAGGGATTCTTCTTCTAGGGTGAAAATGGGTGAAATTGTTTGGGTGGACATGATGTGATATATCAAATATCAGATGATTACAGGAAAGAGATATATATATATTAAAGTATTTAAAATTAAAATTGCCAAAACAAAGGCAGCATTCTCTCACTTAATGAACAACTCTCTATTTCTAAAACCATCACTGCTCTCAAAAATCTTTTCGATCCATCTTACTCCTCCATCTTCACCTTATGACTGAACCCAAATTCACACATTCCAACTGAACAAGGCCAAAAACCATGCATTCATTCAAACTCTTGGCCTACAGTGACAAGTGTAATACATCTTGATGCTCTCGGAGACCCAGCCCAGTCCAAACTTCAAAAGCAGGTTTACTCTGTCCTGATGTGTGTTGTGGCACAATGTGACAGGCAAAATTGGTAGTCCTAAAATAAAAGAGTCATGGCGGACTTAGTTCCTATACATGTTAGGGATAGGCTGGATGTAACATGGAAATTCCCATAAGAGAATAAATACCACACACACACACACACACACACACACACACACACACACACACACACACACACACACACACACACACACACACACACACACTCATTTATACACATAGACACACATACACATACACACACTCACATACTCGTTCTGATGTACAGTGGATTGGGGGACCAGAGATATCATATATTCTTCAACCTAATTAATTAATTCATGATGTGTTTTTCCCTTCCTGCTCCTCTTCCTACTGTAGCCATCCGTCTCGTTCCACAATTTCTTGAAACCTTTTATCAGTAACATGTCTTATTCTGTCCCTTCCTCTTCCGCTCAGGTGTTCCTATTTGATTCCTTCTTTTTCTCTCCCTCTCCCTCTCTTTCTCTCTCTCGCTGTCACTCTCTCTCTTTCTCTCTATTGCTCTCTCTATCACTCTCTCTCTCTGAGGGCATTTACATGCATAATACTGACCTATGATGATACCATAATAATAATTTAGAAGAGTTTATTAGCAACATGTGCGTGTACATGCATATTGCTAATTTGCTCACAGGAAACCAATTGTCTGCACATCAGTTGGGTTCTCCCCTCAAAGACATGATAGATGTCTGTGGTGCTGTGGTTTTGTTTTTTGAACATGGCGGACATGCTGCCTGTTAGGACATGGTCAGGTTTCAGTGGGTTACTCGTCGTACTACAGGACAAAAGATACAGGATTTACTCTTAATGACAATGGATTGTTGTTTTATTTATTGAATTGTATATGGTGTTGTAAAAAATGAAATAGAGACAGAACAATACATGTCTGATTCGGCGTTTGTTTCTTAGGTTACATTGACGAGCCAGTTGAAGTCAAATTCTAGAATAAACTGGTCACCGGAGACGAATGTGAAAAAGGCTCCAACCAGTCTCAGTCAGATTGAACCCTATCTGGACATATCTGCTGCCATCCAGGCTAAAAGGCAAAAGACAATGGTTGATAGAGCGAGCCCTTGACATTGACTATTATAAACTATTTTCACTCCTTTTGACACTAAAATGTGATATTACATCTGCAAACATAAAAAAGGTACACTCATCAAATGATCCAATACATTTGTCAAAAACGAAGCTGTGTTTTTTCTGGCTTCTCATTATCCAATTCACAAAGAAGTGTGATGGACAAACCAACCATGGTCAGATTATTAATGTGCATGTCTGTCTGTCTGTCAGTCTTTCTCACCAAGAGCCATTTAAACCCCAATATTATTAGGTAATAATAATTAATATCATAGTATTATATTATAGTATTGTTAGTATTATAGTATTATAGTATTATATTATAGTATTGTTCTCATTTATTGTCTCAGCCGGTAATGACTTCCTATCTGATCAAGAAGCGCTGTATTAAATGGAGCCAATCAAGTGGTTGGGGGAAAATGGCCAAGACAGCAATCAAAATAGAGGAGTTGGAAGGGAAAGAGAGGGTGAGTGGGAGTTACATTTTTCCGATGACAATTAAGCCTAACCAAACAGTGTAATGAAGTGTTGTTCTGGCTCTCTGAATTCTTAGGTTCCTGCTGTCTTTTTCTATCCAGAAGTAGCCTGTTTTTAATTCCAACTGATTCTCTCACTCCTTCACTCTCTCTGTCACACAGACACAATCCCTTCCTCTTCGTAACCTTATTCTCTCCCCATCTGTTTTCCATTGTTTATTTGATTTAATATAACAATTTTGTAATACACAATTAGAGAAAGCACAACAAAACTGGAGAGCTGAAAAAAGGCTATTATTTATATCTGTTAACTGTCCATGGAATCAGGCCACCAAATCTCTAGAACTTTCTGTGTGTGTGTGTGTGTGTGTGTGTGTGTGTGTGTGTGTGTGTGTGTGTGTGTGTGTGTGTGTGTGTGTGCATTTGTGCATGCATGTGTGTGTGTTTATGTCTGTGTGTGTGCATGTGAGACATACAGATGCTGATACATTTTAGGTAGTCTAAAAGTTGATTTTTTTTGTTTCAGAAATGTCAACTTTCTGAGCCAATTGTGCAAGGAACATTCTTGTTGTATTCCCGCAGGACCACGCTTCCTTTCTGAACAGCGTTCCCTAATGAATCATGTTGTGTTCCTAGAATAGAGAAATATATATTATTTTAGGCTGTAACTCCCCCCAAGTATCATTCTAGTAGCACCCCTCCCACACCCTGTTCCAACACACACAGACTCCCCTGATTTTCCTTTTGAGTGTTTTTTTTTTTGTTGGAATTTCGCTGCTGGCTTTTGTTCACATGGGACGGGGTGGGGGTGCATTGAGGTGCACTCAATCAAACGAGACCGTCCTCTGTCACCCTTAGCTAAACCCGCCAGTGACGTCTCTATAGACCAGACTCCTCGCATGTGTGGGGCAAATGTTGACATCCGAAATGTTCAGAATTTGTCAAGGAGTTTATAGGCCTGTGCAGAATAGTATGAAGGCTCGTTTTCTGGATGGGCTAAATGTACCTGACACACATGGTTTGCGGTGTTATACATGCTTCTGTGCCTGTTTTTCTTTCTGATTGTTATATGAGAAATCCTCACTTTCGGGCCGGTATTTAGTTACAACAGGGAAGAATTGTGCCTTAAGCTACATCATTTAATTCAGTACCATCCAAATGAAGATTTACTAAGAGTACATTGGATTTCTGCTACAGTTTGCATGGTTAATTATGATTTGTATATAATTTGACTAACTCGACTATTGAGAGTTTGAACACAATCAATAGGGATATTAAAACACCATACTGTGTGAATGAAAGGATTAAAATACATGTCATGCTCATTTACTCACAAAAAGCACATTTCCTTATGTACAGGCATGTGTAGTGGGTTAGAGAACAACATTATGCACCAGCCGGTGCATGTCAGTCTGTGAATGTGTGCACGTGTGCGTGTGGGATGTATGTATACGAAACCTCGCCTCAAGGTCGCCGTCTTCTCACTCTCTTCATCTTTTGATTGCTTTAATTAGAGACTTACTGTCAGCTTCCCACTCAGTGCACAGAGAAAACAAACTCTTAGGGTACATGAAAAGAAGTCTGATTCTGTATTTTGCTCTCTCTCTCTCTCTCTCTCTCTCTCTCTCTCTCTCTCTCCACACACACACCTATTCCAGCGCCGGTTGCTCGTGCCTTTGATTCTGTGCCTGTTGGTGATCTGTCTTTCATTGTCCTCTCTGCTTGATCCGTTTACCCGGTCTCTCTCTGGCTCTACCCATGCAGATCCAGTCTCCCTCTAACCTGCCGTGTTTAGCTTCAAGGCGGCTGTCATTGCCTCACTTGGACATCCATGGCCTGTTCAGACTTTGGAGAGCTTAGGAGATGTTCATTTCTTAACCGTAACCGCCTTTAAAGTATAAAGTTTAAAGGAGTGAGGCCTTCTCCTATAATTTCATAATCAAATGCATTTCATTAAAAAGTAGATGTGTCTATTCAGTCCATATTGGACCTTTTTAACAATGTACTTGATGCAAGCTGATAAGACATGCACTCATTGTGGTAAAGGCAGCCTAGCACCTCAATCAAGCCTTGGGTCATAATAAAATAAGTTGTACAAAATAACTGAGCATCATTTGTGATATTATTTAGGGAAAACATGCAGTATTAAAAGCCATGACTTGTCAACATTTGTAGGACTTATTACATTTTAGACTGTACAGTCTCAGATTAACTGTGCAGTGTTGTTGATTAAATGTTATGAAATGCCCCTGGCTTGAGTTGATATTATAACGCAAGTCATCTCTTCTCTCTGCTCTCTTAATTGTTTTTTGATTCTCTCTTCTTGCCTGCAGCCAGGACAGAAAGCAGGAGTGTATAATGGTTCAAAAATGAGTATAGGCTCTACGTGAAACATTTAATCAGCAAGTAAGTTGGATAATAACTTCTAAGATCACCTCCGGAAAGGATCTTAGAGGAGATTGATATATTGGCTGAATGATGCGCTGTGATAAATTAACAAGCCTCTAGGGTGCGGTGATTTCCGTGAGGAGCATAGCTGAAGGGAAATGTCGCACAATAAGGGATGCAAGATCCTTTCCATCTCAGTAACAAATGGGCCCTTGTTTAAATTCCGGTACTAGGCTGCGATAATATAAATCGACAAAGCTTCGTAAGAAAACACTGTTGTCAAATTGAATCGGACTAATATGAAAATGATTACAAGCGCTTTCTTTGATAGTTTTCATCCCTTTAATCCTCAGACGCCGTGTTAACTCGTTTGAAGATGAGAGTTTGTGACTTTTTCCTTCCTATTTTTTCCTCTGACTCCTCTCGTCTTTTCTACCTGTGAACATGAAAGAGTGTCAGCTACGTAGCGAGGGGGCGAGGCAGCAGCAGAGCAAACGGGAGATAGATAAAGAGACTGAGGAGGGGGGAGACAGACGGATTGATTTCCACCCGGAGCGCCGCTCCAGCAGCCAGTTCAAAGTGAGGTAAGACTTCAGAGGAACGGCAGGACCCGGCATGTCCCCTCCCGGGCCGAGCTGCCTGTCTGCGGGCAGGACTTCCCCCGGGGGCCCGGGGAGCGGGACAGCCAGGCGGCACCGTAAAAACAATTATGAAGAGGAGTGTGTGGGGGGGGGGGGGGGGGGGGGGGGGGGGGGGGGGGGTACGTATACTTACAGACTCTTTCTCTCTCTCTTTCTCTCTCTTTCTCTCTCTCTCTCTTTCTCTCTCTCTCCCTCTCTCTCTCTCTCTCTCTCTCTCTCTCTCTCTCTCTCTCTCTCTCTCTCTCGCTCTCTCTCACACACACACACTAACCCATGATCGAATTTATCTCAAAACGACAGAAAATCAACAAACAGATTACCAAATGCCTCGCTCTACTTCTTTCGCCCTGATTTTAAGTTAAAAGCATCATCCCGCAATCCCAGAATAAATAACAAATTATAACGTACGCTGATATGTGGTCCTAATAGCCTATAATATTGCAGTCAGCGTGCAATTCGGTTACATCCTTTTATAAGATTCGTTGTGGAATTGATACAGGCTAGGCATTCTTCATGAATAACATATGTAGTCTATACATTCCATATTTAAGTTAACGAACTTAAAACAATACATTTGCATTTCAAAACCCCTGAATAGGCATTGCCAACAAGCAATGTGTTAGGTTATTTCTGGGTGATACGATTACAGTTAAGTACATGTGTCTGTAGCATATAAGTGGCCCAGGAATTTCCCTAAGTCTTGCAGCAATCCGTCCTCGCATTCCAGAGAGCGGAGTTGCACACATCATGCGCCTTACCTGGAGCGGTTCAGGTACAAGGTACAAGGTCGGGAGGGCCTGGAGCGCACGCCGGGCTGGTTGGATTCTCCAAAAAGAACGAAGCTCTTCTCCTGGCTATCGGTGATCAAAGTGTACCAATGTCGTAAACAGGCATCACCGTTGGGGCCTGTGGTGCTGACTGTAAACAAAATACTTCTGCTAGTTCTGTCTCAGCCTCCACGTTGTGCATGTCGAAAAAGCGTGTCGAGTAGCTCCTCCTTGAAAGAAAAAAAAATGTGAGAGCGTTTCTATCTCCGCCCTGAAGGAGATACAAATTAACTTGTTTCAGGTAAATCCAAAAAGCTGGGCAATTACGTAGGAGGGCGCAGCTTTAGTAGGCGCACGCCATCTAGTGTCTGACTGTCAAAAACGGAAGGGGGGGGGGGGGGGGGGGGGGGGGGGACTAAATATAGCACAATAAATATATATTTTAAATACTTTGTCAAAATAAAAGTGCTAAGCAAATGAAGTATACCCTGTATATTTTATATAAGGTTGTGTTTTATTGGCAAATAAAAAAGCAATACACTCCGTGTTGCCTATTGTAACCCCTCTGCACTGTATTATATACATTATTATGCCTTTATTATGAATGGTCTATTCATAATAAGGCATAATGACGTAAATAATACAGTCATATCATATCAAAGAAGCAATATTCAGCCGAAGCAAGCAAACAAAAAGAAACAGGAGTGTATATAATTATACCAACATATTGGAGTGGTTGTGTTAGTCTCTGTTTGTAGGCAAGGTTTCTGTAACACACACACACACGCACACACACGCACACACACGCACACACACGCACACACACACACACACACACACACACACACACACTTCCCCCTGCTCTCCACACAGGAAGGGTGAGATAAAAGGGCTTTGAAAGTATCTGGAGGTCCTGTAATTACTTACCGTCTCACCTCATCCCTCTTGTCTTTATACCGTGTTCATAGACAAAATACTGCTTTTGTTTATTCCCTCCGCATCCCTTTAGTTGTTTTGTTGGTATTTTACTTTATCTTCATTCATTCATTCATTCAGTTTTTGACTGTTTTATGTCTTTGTCTGTCTGTCTGTCTGTCTCTCTTTCTCTCAATCTCTCTCTTTCTATCTCTTTCTTTCTCTCTCTCTTGCTCCCTCTCTCTCTCTTGCTCCCTATCTCTCTCCCTCTCGCTCTCTATCTTGCTCTCTATCTCGCTCTCTGTCTCTATCTGTATCTCCCTCCGTCTTTCTATCTCTCTCTGTCTCTCTGTCTTCCTTTCTCTCTCCTCTCCCATTCTTTCTCTCTCTCTCTCTCTCTCTTTCTCTCTCTCTCTCTCTCTCTCTCTCTCTCTCTCTCTCTCTCTCTCTCTCTCTCTCTCTCTCTCTCTGTGTTTCTCCCCTCTCTCTATCGTTCTGTCTCCCTCTTTCTCTCTCTCTCTCTCTGTCTGTCTGTCTCTGTCTCTCTCTGTCTGTCTGTCTCTGTCTCCTTGCTGAACCACAACAGTGCCCCACTGATCCTAATCCAGGGGACTTTTGGAATGGAGAGGAAGAGGGGATAAAGATCAGAGGAGATGAAAAGGAGTAAGAATATGGGGGGGGGGGGGGGGGGGAGGGGGGCGTTGATGTACTTGCCAATAAGACAGCTACAGTCAAAACAAGGGTGGGAGGTGGAGGTGGAGGGGGTAGGTTCCGTTCCTGAGCTTCAAATGTGACAAAATTTAAAAAAATAAAGACATAGAGAAACAGAAATTAGGGGGAAAGTGCCGCATGGTTATTATTAAACTCAATGACACGCCACCAATTACAGCGTGCTCTAGCTATGTCATTGGCTGTACCATTGTCAGATGGCTGTGACCTATTTTGGGAACAATGTTTTTGCTCAACGCTTTTATTAGTTAGAAAAGTGTTCAAGACTGAAATAGTGATCATATGGACAAGACATTTAACACATTCATGATGTGCAACTCCTCTTGGAGGCATGCAAACACGTAAATTGGAGTGTGACACATATAGTGAAACGTAGAACATTGCACTGCAAGGCAAGCAAAAGATGACAGGGGCATGTGGTGGTCTCTTTTGTAACATGATATAAGCAATCAGGGGTCATTGGGTTTAGCCCTAAATTATGTATCTTTCTTCTTTGGTCAAAAACAATTGACACCGGTCAGAAGAATAGTTAAACGACAGAAGTTTGTCCATACTGAAGAGTACATTTTTCATTTCAGTGTTCACTCTGAAAAATGACAATGCAACCCTACAAATGTCCTTTATGTAGGGCAACATGACATAATCACACACACACACACACACACGTAGACACAGACACAGACACACACACACACACACACACACATGCACACACATACACAGTACATACATACATGCACATGTCCTCTAACTACCTCTTAACAGTGGAGCAAAGAACCAGTTACCATGGCGACTGCAATGTCAGCTAACCTACTTTTGCATGCACGTCGAACATTGGTCGAGAGGTGTAGGCTGTACGTAAATGAGAACGTAAATACACAGACATACGTAAAGAGAGACACCCACACATGCATGCATTCAACAACCTCTGTCTGCCGAAGGGAATATTAATTGTTTAATAATATAGATATTGGTTACTTTCCTTTATGACGTTATTGTTATTGTATCGACTTAATCAGCTACAAATGTGTGTATTATTCCACGACGCCTTAAGCATATTGGTTTTGCGTTGTCAAAAGAAAAATCTGGTCGTATTTGACTGTGGTTTTTAATGTTGGATTTGTAGCACGTTGATTCAGAACTGTTAAAAGGCAGAGGTGTCACATTATTTAAAAAGAATGCACACCCGTGGAACGTTTTTGACCAATCCGGATCAAGTATTCCTCAATGCTGTGGTATAAAGATATATATATATATATATATATACATATATTATTGTTATTCGTCTTTGGTTATTCCTACATAGTGACAGTTGAGTTGCTGCCACTTGTCCCTGAACTTCCAACTAGAAATGCCAGGAGCAACCTCCCACATCTACATTTTAATTCTGACATTGGTATATCTGGTAACACTTTAAATTAAGGTTACATTAATTAACCATTAATAAACCATTTATTAACATTAGTTAATGCCGTAATTAGCATTAACCAATAGTTAATTAACAGTTAACTAATGGTCTAGTAATAATTTACTAATGGTATTCATGTTAATAAAGGTAACATGAATAACCCTTACCCTTAATAAAGGTAATGGCGTTCATATAACTAAGGTATACATTATTCCCTAAACCTAACCCCAACCCTAACCGTAACCCCTTTGCTAATGCTACATAATAATACTTACTACTACATTAACTAATGCTTAGTAATTGTTACTCAATGTTGATTATTGTAAAGTGTTACTGAAATCCTTTGTGGAGGAAATCAAAACAAAAACAAAAGCTGCTGGTTCTAAAGGACTGAGGGGTAGCCTTTTGACCTCTTTGTCATCATTGTTGTCCTTTGATTCTCATTCATTTGATGTGGAGAATAACATGAGGCAGATGACTCACTCCAGTCATAGCAAAGTGTGTGCATATTAGCAACAGAGGAAGAGAGAGAGAGAGAGAGAGAGAGAGAGAGATAGAGAGAGAGAGAGAATATGTTTGGAAAAATAAAGTAGAGAGAGAATAAACACGAAAGAAGCGAAAGAAAGACAGAGAAATGAAAGGGGCCATGAATGTACGAGCACAAGCACTTACATTATCTTTTGAAATCGTAGTGCACAAATATCCTCCATGCACATAAACTGGGAAACACATACAAGTACACACTTCAACACGAGTACACACACGCAGAGTTTATTTGTGGTATTTATGGTATCCCTTTAGGAAAACAAGAAGACCAATTACAGGCCTCTTAAGAGGCAACAATGGAAATGTATTCACAGTTATACTCCAGTTTATGTTGGGTCCCTTGCTCAGACACATTCTATTATGGTTTCAGGCTCACAAGCTTTTTTTAACCACTTCTTATTTTTTTGTTTCTGTCTTTGTTGCACTGCAATAATTACTGCAAAATAGGTGTTATGCTGTTGGAAATAAAACTATGCACCACCTACTTAGCACCTTATTTATCTCTACTTCTCTAACTGGGTTAGCTTGTTTCTTTCATTGTGGGTGGTGTGCAAAGGCCCCATACTCACTAACCCAGGAAGGCGTCAATTCATTCACACACAGACACAACACAGACACAAACACACACACACACACACACGCATGTGCGCACAAACACACACTCACGCAGGCATTTGCACACACACACACATACACACATACACACACACACACACACACACACACACACACACACACACACACACAATTGCCATGAATCCCCCAGGCAGCTGCTATAAGGCTTGCATAACAGAATGCATCATTATTGCAGTACTGTAAAATCCTAAATAAATCTAAATATACAGCAACCTATAGGCAAATCAAAACTTTGTTTTTACACGTCTCGCAGTAGAAACCCTATGGCAGTTTCAAACACAACAATGTCACCCCATATTGATAAATCATTTTGCAATTAATTACTTAACAATGACCAAAACACAATTACTACCAATAACATTCATATGTTGTTATACCTACGAAATGGAGGCGGTCATTGTGATGCGATGTCATGATGTACAAGCCCTTTAGGATATTTAGCGCACAATCCTCCCCCTTGCGTTCCATCTCTATTTGGGCCTGATAATGACAGGTCTAAACAGTTGCACCATTATTGCAAGCCTGCAGCGACACACATACATACACACACACACACACACACACACACACACACACACACACACACACACACACACACACTTGCATTCTTTTTGTTTATTCTAATGTGTGTGGATAATTTAAATCATTTAAAACAAATATTTACATTCTTTTTAATCCACACCATTCGACAATATGTATTTATATAGTAATGACTCATATGCATTGAGGTTGATGGTAGCAGATTTCTTCTGATGATACCCGTTCTTTGCGCCGTTTCGCCAGCAGGCGTCGCCAGAAACCCCTTTCCCACTACCTGTCAGTATCAAAAAGACCACATCGACTACAATATCTTGGCATGATTTGTATTTTTGCTTGCTTGATTGTTGAATCCATCAATTTATTAGACATATTGGTTTTATTTTACGTCGACACTACTCGCATTGATTATAGCCGTCCGATTCTGTTTCTTTGAAGTGCTTACCATCAAAAGAAGAAATCGGTGAAACGGCAGATCATAAGCTTGCAGTTTTGCTGACAGTAGGCCTATCCAATTAAAACTTTTGTCGTTGCCCACATTCCATAATTAGTTTAGTTTATAACATTTTAAATATATCAAGCTCGTCTTTCATGTGTGCAATCAAATTGCAAAACGTGTAGGCCTACAAGTTGAATAAATAAAAAAAGCATAGCATCTGTATAGGATATTTTGTCATTCCACGTAAAATAGTTACACCTGTAGCTACCCTTTATTTTTATTTTAACTAGCACGGGGGCCGTGTGAGAAAAGCTGCCAATACATGTGATTTTGTCGAACTGCCTTTGTAGCCGTTGTGGTACATTAGCTATACATCTCTATATCTGTCTCTCTCTCTCTCTCTCTCTCTCTCTCTCTCTCCCTTTAGCTCGATCGCTCTCTGCTTTTCTCTCCGTTGTTCAGCCGTTCCGTTTATGTTACGAGTGCGCGCCGACGCTGATGGTCGCGCGGGTGATGAGAGCGTGACCTCACCGCATTCTGCACAGCTGCGCGAGGAGGGAGGAGGAACTGATCACACAGTAGAAGAGTATTTGCTTGGCGCGCGGGGCACTCCGGCTCTCTGGACTCGCTGTTCGCTGTCTCGCGCTCGACAACCCCCACACCCCCCACCACCCACCCCCGGTTCTCCTCTCAGAATGTTCTCGCACTCTCACACATTTATACACGGAAACAAAACGGAGCGGAGTGCCCAACAATACTAGCCCAAATGATCACTCTCTCCGCCGAAATGGACGAGTCGTCGTCTCTGCTGGATTTGCTGGAGTGCTCGGTGTGTCTGGAGCGCTTGGACACCACGGCAAAAGTGTTGCCGTGCCAGCACACCTTCTGTCGCCGCTGTCTGGAGAACATAGTCAGCTCCAGAAACGAGCTCCGCTGCCCAGAATGTCGTATCTTGGTGGACTGCGGGGTGGACGACCTCCCGGCCAACATCCTCTTGGTCCGACTCCTGGACGGCATCAAGCAGCGGCCACTGCGAGGGAATGGTGTGGGCGGCAGGCAGTCTCTGCCCGGGGGCTCGCTGCAGTTATACGCTGCCGGGATCTCCGCTTCGCCCCCTGGCACCGGAATCAGAGAATTGCCCTTAGCCACAAGGAACTCGCCTATTAAGGTTTGCCCTGTTTCTTTGATCTATTATTTGTTGTATTTTCTTTTCGCAATGGTTAAAAGATTGCACTAAATGACGTCCCGGTCAAGGATGGCACTAAATTACGTCCTTTTTTTGAAAGTAGCCTACGTAAGATCATCGAAAGGAACGGCAAACTACAAAAAAATAACTTCGTACAGGCAGTGCAGCTATCGATGGTAGCAGAGTAGGCTATATATCACCGTTACGAGTTAAAGACGCAGAGTCGGGGAGAGAGAGGGAGAGAGAGAGAGAGAGAGCATCACCTGTCGGGCCCTTGTTATCTGTGTTGCTATGGTCATTGTTTTCCCTGTGATCTGTAAACCATTGCTCTGCAGTGATGCATGGTGTTGACGTTAAGCGATAGGAGTACAGCTCATCGATTCAGAGATTGTGCTTGCTATGTTGCCATCAGATGATGACAGGTGCTGTTATAGCAGGTATTGACGTTGACGAACGGTGCAGGTACTGATTAACCCTCCAACAACATGTCTATCAAGAACATGGCTAGCCTACAACAGCACAATTAACGAAGACAGTCGTTTTATTTGGTTACTTTCTGTAACGGGAACTTCAGTGGCCGTACACTCATTACATAGGTAGCCATTGATCGAATCGCTGGTCAGCAATAGCCTGGAGGTAATTGACACGGAGTGAGCAGTGATTCACTGAGACTGAACAGAAATCCAAAGCGTCGGTCTGTCACACTCAGCTCAACACTGTGTTACAGTTCAATGCAATTCAGTACAATACAGATTCTCCTTACGGTCTGTAAGGAGAATCTGTATTGTACTGAATAGACTGCTCAGTGACCGTAGACGTACAAGGTTATGGTTAGATCTATTTATTACAATATTTGTCTATAATTTATACATGTGTATTGAAGCGGTACGTGAGGCAATTTGCCTTATTACACAGATTTTGTATTAAATAATGTAGCAGGCCTATCCTCTGTTTGGGGAGAATGGATTGTGGCCCATATGATAGAATTGTGAACAAAGAAAATGTTGTGTCTGTCTGAGTCACAGTCATAGAATAACCTTATTTACCAATATCCACTCTGGCTGTCTTATGGGTAAGGGCTTCTTTGGTGGTCGCAGTAGAATGGGTGATGTAAAATGTAGCACTCGTTTGACTACAAACACACTATGCAAGCATTGCACCCTCAACCCATAGCCGGACAGTCTGTTTGCTTTAGGTCCCATTGTCAGAGCATAACTTCTGTACACATACCCCCTGACTGCCAATGAACACACACACACACACACACACACACACACACACACACACACACACACACACACACACACACACACACACACACACACACACACAGGTCACCACATACCCTTCTCCCTTGTCTCATCTCCCCTCATCAGCCATGTCTCCTCCACTCTCCCCTGGGACATAATCCCACTGAATTAATTTGCTGAAACGTGTGTGTTTGTGTGTGTGTGCAAGATGAGTGTAAGGGAGAGAGAGACAGAGAGCTCTGGCCCCTACAAATGTGCGTCTTTGTAAGAGGATTTGGGGAAAGGGGGACCTTAAAACAAAACCATTGGTCAGGTTTACCCACCCTTATAGTGGCCTAGGTTGTTGTCCAGCAAGGTTGTGTCGTATGTCATCGCTGATATGAGAGAATCAATGGGATGATGTGTGTGCGTGTGTGGGCGCACCTGGGGTTCACGGATGTGCTGAGTCAGCCCGAAGATTCTTGCATTTCTTTACACACACACACACACACACACACACACACACACACACACACACACACACACACACACACACACACACACACACACACACACACACACACACACACACACACACACACACACAAATCCTGTGGTTTCTGCATGACTGACCAGTGTAGTACCCTCTTTACAATCGCTAATCAATGCTCAGTAACCCACATGGTTTCCCCCTTGAAGGACGAGCCCCTCTGTACTGAACCTGCTCATTTATGTGAGGCTGTCCCCTAAGCAGCAACCATCATGGCTGATAGGTCAGGCCAATGTGGAAATGCATGGTGATGTCCTTCTTTGAATGGCTGCTCGATGCATGAATGTCAAAAAGATTCTGATTGAGGAAAAACACCCAAATTATGTATCGATTTACAAAGTCAATTGTTATTTCTACATCAGGTTTGTTCATTCAGACTGTAATCCAGACTGTGATAAAATACAACAACGTTAAGGTGCATGTCTGCACTGACAGGCAGCTTAAAAGGTGTGGCCTCAATCAGGCCACACCCCTTTTAGCAAGTGAGCGCTTGTTGAGGCAGTGTTTGGAAACCTGGATGAAAAGTCGACAAAGGAATGAAAACGCTACCGAGGAGGATGTACCGTGATGCACGGTCGACATATTTTGATAACTGCTTCTTTCAGTATTTGGAGGTCCCACAGG
The DNA here is from genome assembly GCA_026745465.1 of Lota lota. Classification (NCBI taxonomy): domain Eukaryota; kingdom Metazoa; phylum Chordata; class Actinopteri; order Gadiformes; family Lotidae; genus Lota; species Lota lota. Next base: position 3,762,786 of record JACYXH010000592.1, read on the forward strand.
ACAAAATGCTATTTCCTTTGTGTTTTCTCTGTGAAGAAAGCATGACATCACACATACCTTTGATGTTCCCCTCATACCTGTAGTTACTTGTAGTTACCGTGGCAACGCCTAAGGTTACAGCAGCAATGTAAAGCTGTGACGAGTCAGCCCCTTTCATCTGAGAACACTTTGCTCATCCTTGTCGTGTGTGTGTGTGTGTGTGTGTGTGTGTGTGTGTGTGTGTGTGTGTGTGTGTGTGTGTGTGTGTGTGTGTGTGTGTGTGTGTGTGTGTGTGTGTGTGTGTGTGTGTGTGTGTGTGTGTGTGTGTGTGTGAAAGATGGGTGCAGACTCAAAGGGGAAATGGCCGGTTTGGATTCCCTATAATCATCCTATTTTATTTTACCTGTGTTTTTGGTTTAACATTGACACTAACTCACACAGTCACAATAGGAATTTCCTACTTTCAGGAGTAGGTGGCTCCGTACTAAATAATGAATCAAATATCCTGAACCAAACATCCCATAATGAATATACATCTATTGTGTTAAAAGAAACAAAATAACATTTGGTTTGGCAAAAGTGCACAGTAGGGCTGCAGAATTATTAGCATTTTAATGGAAATCGCAAATTTGACCTCTACAATTAATTAATCATGAAAGGTCACAATTTATTGAAATTAATTGCAATGACAATATCGGGCAACATAATTATCATTTTAGTCATAATCGTGCAGCCCTAGTGCCCAGTACCCAGGACTCGTAACCTCTTATAAAGCGAGGCTTCCGCTCCTCTATGTATCTTCACATCACCATTCTCCTCTTACACGGTGCTTGTATCAGACAGTAGTATGGGGGCTCAGGTGGCAGACGCCTATTAAAGTTTCATGACCGCTCTTTTATTCCTGGGGAAGAGAGAGAGCGAGATGGCCCCAGAGGATAAGGGCTTGCAACAACACTCCACCATACGACCAAATATACACAGAATTGCAAGACACACGCAAGTACGCACACACACATCTGTATATGCACACACAGACACGCACACACGTATGCACTCACGCAAACACACACACTTGCAAGACATGCTCACATGCACATGCATACACACACACCTACACCTACATGTCACACACAGAGCAAACAACTATTGGACTGCCTTTTATAAATGAATGGCATGCCAAAAACTGCCCCACGTAATACATTGTTCTCACTCTGACATATGGGTGCAGAGCCGGCTTGTATACAAATGAGTAAAACACACATACACATGCTTGACCATTTTTCTAACACTGAAGACTGCTCATCTCTGGCTGTGAACAAGCTCTCACCCATTAGCTACAGAACACACACACACACACGCACCCACACACATGAATACTGAATGTAAGGATGTCCCCTGTTTGCCCTCACACTGACTCACATTGTGTGATGAACAAAACACACTTTGGGCTGCAAATTAAGATTATATGCAATGTCTGTGTGCGTCTCTGTGTGTAGCATTTGAAATGTTTGCTGGCATGTTCTTATGCTTTTTTAGATTTGTTGGTGGACAACAAAGAAAAGAAAAAAAAACCTAAGGCTTCTTAAGTCATGTAAAACCACCCAGCACCTTTACAAATAAATACTGCATACTCTCAAGTACACCCCTGAAACTCCTGCTTCTCATTCTTGGTTCTTCAATTCACCCTTTTTCCTCATAGATTCTCTGCCTGAACCTTTTCAAATTGTATCCTCTGTTACATTATCTTTATGGCTCTTTCTCTATATTGCTAATTGGCTTATTAACTATGGTGAGGTCAAGAATCCTTGGGTTACATAAGTATATGCACAAATGCACATTCACAAAGGCATGCACATATGCTTTACATTTAAATTGGAGAACTCAAAATATAGAAAGAAAGATGAACATTGATAATAACTGTAGTGGCACATACCTCATTTCTAATTCTTCTTTGCCACTTTTCCGAAGTTAGTCTAATTGCAACCAGTATTTGAAACACGAGCAAACCACAATTGTTTTCCTTTTAAATGTTTACTTGTGAAATACAAACATACATGGTACGCTCGGTCAAAAAACTGTGTTGCTTCCACGTCTCTAACTTCGAACTAACTAACTACGTCCAATCAATTACACTATGACGTGGTGCTATCTGACTGGCTAAACATTATTAAATCATGCATTTTAAACAAATACATTTATTATAAATTAAATTATTAACACTAATCCTTATTTGGCTCTTACATTACATTACCCAATCCACACCTGCCAGTACAAGCCAGGCCCAGTATATGTACCAGCCTGTTCAGTGGTCCTCATTCATCATTATTGGTGTTAACCTCTCCTGCCAATTGTATGTTCACTGAAATGTCCATCCACACTACTGCAGTATTCTCTGCAAGTAGTTTGTAAGCATCCAAACTACACGAAAACAGCGTTTCTTTGATATATTTATTGTCTTACATGTGTTTCGGCCTCTGAGATAAATACACTGATAATGTTCCCCCTTGTTGAAACGTTTTAATCACATCAAAAAGCGGTCTTTGCGTTGTTTGTCATGCTGATCAACTCGCACTCCAGTGGCTTTTAATCGCATGGCGAGAGTCTGTGCTCTGCAGGGCTGTGACGGATAGATGGAAAGATTATAGGATTTTGAGAGATAAATAGGGGAGAGGGTTAATAGTTGGGCAGAGAACGGTGTGTATGTGTGTGTGTTTGCGGCCAGCGATTAGGCCTAAAAGGGTGTTAAGACTTAAACAAGCTTTCTGGGCTCAGGTCTATTCCCTTAGGTTTATGGGGGGAATCCTACCAGGCCCATCCCCCACCACACACACACATCTCTCTCTCTCTCTCTCTCTCTCTCTCTCTCTCTCTCTCTCTCTCTCTCTCTCTCTCTCTCTCTCTCTCTCTCTCTCTCTCTCTCTCTCTCTCTCTCTCTCTCTCTCGATGGGTTAAGGGTTAACCCCCTGTCTCCCACCTCTCGTGCTCTATTGTTACTATGGAGATGAGGCTGAGGTACCACATTCTCTGCAGGCTGCTAATCAAGGCGACACATCACAGAAGGGTATGAATCATGCATGCTCCACAACGCGCACTTCAGCTCGTCTGTCAACCCCAAAAAGCGGAACTATTTTATGAAGCGCTAAATGCCCAGAATAAAAGTGCTTCAAGTGATCCATTAGATTTTTGTCGCAGTATCAATTTGTTTCTTTGTGAGATGAATTTGGAAGAGCGTTCATTTTTATGCCGTGTGTCGCAACATTGCAACAGTCTCTGCATGTGCAATTAAAAATGTTAATCGTATTATGTATTTAATGAGTGGTTTCGTGCACATTGTCAACCTAAATCGTTAGATTAACAAATGCAAATGTGTCACAAGTATTTGATCGCAAACGCATGTAAAAAATGTAGACAAAACCAGAAAATCTTCCTAAATCAGAAACTTCAGATAATGACTTGAGATCATTCTTATGAATTAATCTCAGTTTGCAGCTTACTGGCCCCACTGCCATAGTGATGTTAGGTTTCCACACACCCCTAACTAGCTTTATAAGCTACTCCGATTTCTCCGTATGGACCTTTCTCTTTTTGTTACATAGGCTTCCTTCCAACTGCAAGCTTTTTTTTGGTCACACTCCGAACTTGTGACAGTCCCGACTGACCCGCAATCACAAAAGAACAACAAAGACGCCACACGCAGCACACACGGCCAATGAACACCGCGTTCACGGTTTCATTTATAAGTTGATGTGCAGTAGTGTTGACACGGTGTGGACATTTGTGTTATTTTAATAATGCGAATTGCAACAATACAGTGTCATGTAGGACTGCTGCATTTCGGATCCACTCATTGGTCCGAGTTCGACTCTGTAACGGCAGAGCTTTAATGTAGACGATAAGTTTCCATAGTATGTGAGTAGAAGGTGGTTTGAACAGGTTTGAACAGGACGAAATTGCACGGCAGGACTAGCACTATTTAAGAGAAAACACACACACACACACACACACACACACACACACACACACACACACACACACACACACACACACACACACACACACACACACACACACACACACACACTAGTGTGGGTGACAGATCGCCAGAAAGGAAAAAAAGATAATAATTAATCGCCATTCAACGTTACTAACTACTATGTTCTACCTCCATCGCCGATGTTTTCCATATTTGTATTCACAAAGTCCCTCTCGCCAGCGCAGAACTGTGACGAATGTCGATCTAGAGTGACGTAAAAGTTGCACGAATTGTTCTGAGTTCGCATTGCAAAAAATCGGACTTAGGACCACATAGAATAGTGGCCCAAATAAGAATTGAAAAGATCAGATTCCATGTGATTTGTGCTGTTCTCATTGTTGTGAAAAAATGTGGGCCACTTTCGCTGGCAGTGTGAATGAGGTCATAGAGAGCTCTAACAGCACACTTCATTTGCAAATTTCTGCATATTGGATTATGGTAGGTTTGATCTATTTGTCACAATTTACACATTGTGTTATTTAGTGCACATCACCAAGTGCACAGCAATGTCAAACACAATGGTATGTAAATGTTGAAACCACACACTGGTTGGGAGTTCTGTGCAAAATAAACTGTTTCTACAGGTGTCACAGAGATGACAGAGTGTGTGTGTGTGTGTGAGAGAGAGAGAGAGATTGTGTGTGTGTGTGTGTGTGTGTGTGTGTGTGTGTGTGTGTGTGTGTGTGTGTGTGTGTGTGTGAGTGAGAGAGAGAATGTGTGCTTGTGTGTGTAGAGGGGGGTTGTTTACATATCCCAACTCCTTTTTGTCCCTTGGAAAGTGAAAGAATGAGGACTCCTTGTCAAAGCCTCCTTTTCTACCTGGCAGCAGGACACAATATGTCCTGTAATAAAAGAGCACACACAACCACACGCCAACACATACACAATCATCATCATACGTTGAAGTAATGTGTGGAAACATGGCAGTCTACAACTCTCCTGTATTCACTGACCTGCTGTTCAATCTCAAAGGCAGCTTGCCTAAGACCCAAGCATTCGATTAATTCTCATCTCATCTAATAGATTTTTCTTCCGTAAAATGCTTTTTTTGATGCAATGGCAACCACTGAAAACTGCCATTGAACGTGTATTCTACAAGTTGCACTGTGTGAAGGAAAAGGGTCACAAAGAAAATAAATCCCACTCCAAAAGAACATTACAAAAAATGGTGTAGAAAGAAAATACATTGTCTGGCCTGCTCATTTCACTCGCCACTCTTGTAGCTTTGCCGTTCTGCTGAACTGATGGCACAGGTTGCTAGACACCACTTGTGGTTTAGACATCAAGCCCTTTGAGAGATTCAATACTCAAGATGAGAAGGCCCTACTAAAAGGGCTTTATCCTTCTTTTTCCATCATCTGGTCTACCTTACTGGAACTAGAGGCACATCTGTGTGTTTACGCGGGGGGATAACGCATGTGCATTAATAAAAAAACACTGCCCATCAACGCCAAACCTCAGGGGCAGCCATGGCCATCTCTGGTGAAACACTGGTTGTTGTGGTTGCTACGCCTAATGCGCTGCTGAAATATGGTGCAAAGTGGTGTAATTTGCCCCAAACTGCCATACCACCACTACAACCACCACCACCTGGCACACAAGATGTTCTTTACTCTTGGATGGAAGAACATCGCAGGTTATTTTGGGACACGCTTTATCCATGGCTGCAATTCATCTGTGATCAGCTTTCTCTTCCAGAACACTCTGACGTCTGTGTCCAATCATCTGCTGCTGACTGTCTGGGAACCAAGAGAGGTAGAAGATTGTGTGTGTGTGTGTGTGTGTGTGTGTGTGTGTGTGTGTGTGTGTGTGTGTGTGTGTGTGTGTGTGTGTGTGTGTGTGTGTGTGTGTGTGTGTGTGTGTGTGTGTGTGTGTGTGTGTGTGTGTGTGTGTGTGCGTAGGTGTTCCATTGTAACTGTGTTAATGTAACTGCGTTTGTAGCCGATGCTTGGTGTGTATGTTTCGCTGTAAGTCAGTGTAAATGTGTTCTTGTAGTGAGTTGTATGTTGGAGAAAGAGAGAGAGCCACAGACCACATGACTGTCTGAGGAAGAGAAGTGGGAACAAGCAAGTGGGGTTGGTGTGTGTGTGTGTGTGTGTGTGTGTGTGTGTGTGTGTGTGTGTGTGATTTTGATATGGGTCTGAGGGGAAAGTTGGAAGGGAAGACGCATTCTCCCAGAAACCAAATACCTGTCTGCCATTTATATAGAAGATGCTTGGCTTTGGGGACACTGTGTATATAAGAGGATTGTGTGTGTGTGTGTGTGTGTGTGTGTGTGTGTGTGTGTGTGTGTGTGTGTGTGTGTGTGTGTGTGTGTGTGTGTGTGTGTGTGTGTGTGTGTGTGTGTGTGTGTGTAAGAAAGAGGGTCCAGGTGCATCTAGCTGCTGATGATTATGTGAGCAGAGAGAGGAAGTGACTTTGAAACAAATTGAGGAGGAGAAACCTTTATTTTACATTGCATTGAAACTATATCGCAGTAGTAGGCAGGACTATTTTTAGGAAAATGTCAAATGTATAGGAACCCACTGTTCAATACAATGCCAACAGAGCTGCATTACGATTGTCCGAGCACTGTCAGGTTTTTGCTGTAGCTGAGGTGGTCCAACCCTTGGCAAAGTGAAACTAGTGGTAGTCATGATACAGCCTTTGTCCAATGATAAACTATTTTTACCGTCTAGATGTGAGGTGCAACCTTCGTCAAGTGCCTTGTGTGTATTGTCGGTTGTGCAAATGTCTGTTTCATGCATGCAGGTTATACTCTCTATACAGTGGAGACTGTGTGCTGCAAACGGCTTGGCTCATGATGCACTCCGTATTACTATGACTATGCTATATCCATAGCAGTATGAGCCCAATGTCCATAATCATCAAGCTTATAATGTGCACCGTCGGGGTTGGCCGTCTGCTGTGTTGACCGTTCAGGAAGAGAGGACACCTGAAGCACAAACTCAGACTGTGGCCCTGGGAGAACTGAATTAAAAAGCCATTCGCCTTCCTCACTTGTCTGTAATTGCCTGTCTTTTCTCTAGGGCTGCTGTGTGTGTGTGTGTGTGTGTGTGTGTGTGTGTGTGTGTGTGTGTATGCGCGTGTTTGAGCATGTCTGTCATATTGGGTTTTTATGTGTGTGGGTGAGTGCGCGTGTGTGTGTGTGTGTGTGTGTGCAAAGATGGAAGGCCCATCATCTTTAGCTCCACTCCACACTTCTGTTCCAGGAAGCAAGCGATGCCCATGATTATTTTGCCGTAAATTATAGCTGCGATCAATCTCCCTTACCCCTCTATGTGTCTCTCTCATTCCATATTTCTCTCTCTCTCTCCATCTCTCTCCGTCTCTCTCTCTGTCTCTCTCTCTCCGTCTCTGTCTCTGTCTCCGTCTCCCTCTCCCTATCTCATTGTATCCTATCCTACTCTCCTCACACTGTCCTTATCCCTATCTATCACCTGTCTATCAACCTCTCATTTCTCATTATGTCTCCTGGCCTAAGCCTCCATCACACCTCCTCTCAGGGCTCTTTTTGAGTGCCCGCCCCCTCCCTCCTCCTCATTCTCTCTCCACGCTATACACTGTAGTGATTGTATACCAACAAAAAACATGTGATTTTACAATCCGGATGATCCTGAAGATTATACATCTTGGCCTCCAAGTTTATTAGGTTATTTTAGTAATTTATTATTATTAGTATTAGTAATAATAGTAGTAATGGTGTTGTTTTCATGTTATATCATAGTTTTTGAAATTCATTGGTGTATTACAACCTATTTACACACTTGTTATCTTGTGAATCTGTAAAGTAGTCTTAGTGGTTGTGGTTCAAAATGTGTATCCTATTACTTGTTACAAATTCGATTTGCATACTTTTCATACTCCCACACTTGCTGTTTACCAATACAAATCTGAAACACAAGTGCACAAGCCAGACCATGTGTGCTCTTAAATTGGTTCTGGCAAAAAAACTGCACAATGTCAGTTTTCCGTTTGCAAAAGCTGGTACCAAAATAGGAGGAATTGATTACTTATATTTCTACATCCAAGTCTGTTTCAGGTGAGCTGAGGTTCAGTGGGACTAACATAGCACCTGTGCCAAACTAGAGGAAAACAATTTCAATGTTTTCATAGTGTGAGGGAAAATCAGTCACAAGTCACACAATATATTTTCAACACCCACGGATCTCAAACACAAACACAACACAGATTTGACTCCTAACGGTGTGTTTCTCTTGTTTACGTCAACCTTGTGATGTCGACACAGCTGTTAAATTTAAAGGCATCGCGTTCAGGCAGCAGAGCCACTGGAAGGGAAAGGTTGGTATATGCTCACACATAAACAGGCAGGAGGCTATCGGACTCTGATAAGAATAATTCATTTGCAGTAACGTAAACTTCCTGCAGTCCCAGATAAGGATCTGAAGAAAGGAAAATGCAAGACTTTGTACAATTAGCTCTACATAGCCTGTGTGTTAGTCACTTTGATCTAATATTTATTTTGCTTAAATATTCAGTTTTCTATCTGCTTTACAAACGCAGCATTAGTCCTCTATTCAGCATTCACTGTGGCAAATGTTAAAAACAAAAACACGTAACAGTTAAGTTATTGTGTTTGTAGATTGCAAAGTAAGTCATCACTGGTGTGAAGAATAGTCAGATTGCGCTGCTTAATCTATATAATAGTATGTGTAGGACTTTTGATTTCTGGTGTTAAAGGTGCTGTAGGTAAGAGTCACTTAAATGCTATTATTTGTGTGCATTTGTTGGAAATGGAATAGCCATCGTAAGCTACTAGTGAGTGAAATGCACCGTGAGAATATCTATTTCGAGTTGACTGCCTCTTTATGAGCCAATTTAGATTTTTTGCTCCCAGCTCATTTCTGACCAATCAGGGCATATCTTCCCTGATTGGTTCAGGGAATCCACCTTGCCAATCACAGGTGTGTGAATGCAACACTTCTCAATGGCAGAGAAACCTAGCAAGGGAGGGAGCAGAGAGGGAGGGGAAGTTTTTCGGGTTGTTAAGTTTCAACATTTTGCTATTTTCTGCTTTTTTCTGCTCTCGCGTTGCAACTCTTGAATCTTACCTACAGCACCTTTAATCTATACACAATAGTATGTGTAGGAATTTGGATTCCAGGTGTCAAATTGTTTTCTACACCACGTGCAAAAATACCCTGAAAAAGTCAACTTAACTAAACTGTTGATCGCGCTGCAAATGGCCTAGTTACTTGGTTACGATGTCACTTCCAAGAATAGTTGGGTCCCAATGGACAGCAGGCCGGTGATAAAATAAAAAACATGTGGTGGAGGGGGCCTTTTTTTTGCATCGCAACCGTTTTGGTGCAGCTTGCGGGTGCAAAGAGGCTGGAAAATGGAGCATTGATAAAGCAGGATGGGGGCTGGTGGTGCTGAGCTGCAGGAGAGACATTTGCAAGCGCTCACACGTGAACCTTACTTTTCACTGCTTCCTCTGTGCTTTTCTGTCTCTCTTGCTCTTTCTCTCTTTCTTCCTAGCCGTGTCTTTTTCCTTTGTCTTGTCAGCTAATTTGTTGCTTTTGTTGCTTCTTTTCACCCATCTTCGTTTTGTGTGTGTGTGTGTGCTCTGTGTGTGTGTGTTGATGTGGATGTGTCTGTGTGTGTGTGTTTTTGATGTGTGTGTGTGTGTGTGTGTGTGTGTGTGTGTTTGTGTTTCTATGTGTGAGTTAGTGTGTTTTGATGTGTGTGTGTGTGTGTGTGTGTGTGTGTTTATGTGTAAGTGTGTGTGTTTGTGTGTGTGTGTGTTTTGATGTGTGTGTGCCCGCGCTGTGCTCTCTTAACTCCTCTTTCATTTTCTCCTGCTGGTTTTCCGTGATACTACACTCCTCCCTAATATCTGCTGAATTCAGCTGCCACACAAAGGGGCTTGTGAAAATAAATGATGTCAGCAAGCAAGGCGGCCCATTCTTGTGGTCTGTATTATGTGCTGTGATCTTTGCGTTTATTAAAGAGAAATCTCTCCCGTCACACCTTTTCAGTCACACGCACTTGGTTCTACCAGCTATTTTGAATTTGCCAGGAAATTGAATTATACACGGCCGTTGTTCCCTGTGATGTGACGTCCCAGATAAGTCAGTCACGTCTCTTGGTGCCTGCCCCCCTGCCTCCCGCCACCCCACCATGACCTGCTCCCACATGCAAAACAATGTGCATATAAACATAGTGTTTTAAAATGCCATACAGTATAGGGTGATATAATGAAAGACACTCTTTCTGCTGCTAGCCTGCTGAACTCCTATACACCCAAAACCTTTTGGACTTGCAGTATAGGGAAAGCAAGGGAGTACGTCTCACTCGCGTGTTAAAACGAGAGATGTATTTATTTGTTAAATCAACTGGTTTTGTATGTGTAAGAACTTTTGGAGTCCCGGTTGTTGTGATTGCTTTGGCTTTTTTAACGTCTGTTTGGATGTAGCATGTTACATTTTTTATGATTTGTTTGATAGCCATTATGTTTCCGTTCCTGTCTGCATTTTCTCTCTTGAGTGAAAGTGCTTTTTTGTGGTTCTCCATAGCTGTCCAAATAGAAACCGCTGCTTCGGTTACTTTGTTTCATTTAGTAAAACCAAACCATCTTGAACAGAAGTTCAGTTCCCCAGCTGATTTGTGTACCGCTGTGTAATTCAATATACGTATTTGACCCATAATAGGATTGAACACACCAACTGAAATAGTTTGCATTAAAAATATCACATTATTTATGATGTTTGATTTTTCTTTTCCCCCCACACATTTTCTTTAGCTTCTGCCTTGAATTTCACCTATGTAGCCCTTCTGTTCACATTTTGATCAGAAAAAATATATAAAGTCCTTCCAATCAAATATGCTTTTGGTAAGGTCTGAAATTATTTTGGAGGGGAGCATCTAGAGGCCGATAGTGGCTTCAACAGACTAACAGTGAATCGATGAATAGAAGAAATGTTTAGTTGCAGGAATGTAGTTTATGCCCAACTCTCCCTTATCTACTGATGTTGTAGCCATTGCCCTGGGCATTTGGAGGCATCTAATCCCTGATTGCGAACACATACAGCTCCGTTTTTCATCCCTCAAGCTCTCATGCTGTTGATGCTACAGATGTGCTGAGTTTGAATGCCCAAAAAGAATCAATCGATCTTCACATCTGTGGCGACTTCCATTTCATTTACTGTAACAAGTGAGTCACGTGTGTTTTAATAATCTGAATACATAATCTAAACAGGATTTACATGCATTAATGTAAAATATGTTGGTAGCTTCCTGTGAGTTCTTATCATATTGTCAAATCATGTAAGGGTTGTTCTCTGCTCCTAAAAAAAAATAGGTTGTCTTCTACTCAGAAGGACATTGATCTGATCTGAATAAAAACATACAGTACACTCTAAAATCACAGTCACGCAAAATGAAAATATAATAGGTTAAGTCAATGCAATCAATTTGTGTGGCTATAAAAAGAAAAACACACACATAGACAGACAGACAGACAGACAGACAGAGACACACACACACACACACACACACAGATGGCAGTGTATTCAGCTGGATACAATCCAAATGAGTGTGTGTGTGTGTGTGTGTATGTATGTATATGTGTGTATGTGTGGCTGTAGTGTGAGGGTTTATTTATCTGTGAATATATAGTCTATAAATGAATATAGGTCCCATGAGTGTTTCAGCCTTGATAAATCGGTGTGTGTATGTGTGTGTGTGTGTGTGTGTGTGTGTGTGTGTGGGGGGGGGGGGGGTGGTAGAGACAGGTGGGCCAGTCAGATCTGTGCTGGCAGGTGGTCGCTGCCCTCTATGTGGTATCTAAGACATCTGTCTCTCTCTCTTACACGGTCCCTTATAGGACCACACAACAACGTAGCTGTGCATTAACACCCTTAACGGAAAGACTTGAACCCACAACCCAAGTCTATTTGTCACTGGGGAAACTCCTCCACCCGGAAAACTTGGAACAAAAGACTTGTATTGGGGTACTCACTCTCACAGTCTATTGGCCATGTCCCAGTAATTACACATCTTACCTTTTGTAGGTATGTAGGTCAACCTTGAGATTGCACAGGCTGGGACTGTTGAGCATGCTGCCTAAAGTATTGTAACCTTTTTTTCTTTCTTTAAAATATTCAGATCTGCTCCTATTCACAGATGCCACACATAAGAAAAAGCGTGAGGTGATGCTGGCAGCAGATTTGTTAATATCTCAATATCTCAAAAGTGTCTTTGTTATGGTAATGAATATTACTCACTAGGCAGTAGGCACTGCCTACTATTGCTACATACGGTGGAAATATAGACACCAGTTGACATCCAGGCCTCAGAAAAATGGAATAAGCTGGAAGAAGGGAGTCACTTGACTCTGTCTTGCTGTAGGCCTTTGTAGAAGTCAGTTGCTATTCCCCCTCCATCAGCTCTGCCTTCCCTTCTGAAGGGTCTCTGAGCAGGCAGCCAGCAACCCACCATCTGCAGCTGAACTGTACTACATGATCTCCGTAAACAAGATTCTAAGTAAACTCAACTCGGCTTGGACCGCAGTGAACTAAGACACAACCAGATTGTCAGAGCTGATAGAAACTAAAGTAAGCAACTGAAAGATAAATGGTATCTCTCGTGTCGGTTATTTGTACGATTTCTTTCTCTGTATAATATATGCGGTGCTACCACACTTGAACAGCCGAAAGAAAAAGAATTGACTTTGGGCTCTCCCATTTTCCACACGAGTGGATGTTTAACAACTAAACGCGAGCGCCGGAGAGTCGGAGCAGCGGATCTTTTCAATCTCTCTAGTAATCTCCATGTCTTTTCACTTGGATTCACTCACGCCTTTATGAAAAGGTGCATGGGGTTTTGTCGGAGCGAGAACAAGGAAGAGAACACTGTTAATGAGTCGGAGTTCCTCCCCTCCCCGACGTCCCCCAGTCTCCTGGTATGGAAGGTTAGGTCTGACCCACTATGTGGACAGATGGAGGGACAGATGGGTGTGTGTGTGTTTGTTTGCGGGTGCATGCATGCCCTCTGTCTGCAAAGTATCCTGACTGGTGGTTTTTATTTCCAAATACCTTGTGGTTTCCACAATTTCCCCCACACACACACACACACACACACACACACACACACACACACACACACACACACACACACACACACACACACACACACACACACACACACACACACACACACACACTACAAACTCGTGGCCTCCCCCCCAAAAAAATTATTAATAACCCTAAGCCTTTCTCCAACACACACACACTGTTCATAAATACACGTAATTATAGTTGCAAACACGCATACACTGAATAACAGAATCCATAGCCCGCCACAGATAATTCAGATCACACATGGACACTTTAGGCAAGGAATACACAACTAATCTCCAGTGTGACACACATGGTTCATATCTACCTGTATGTACCTATAAATGAGTTAGGTATCGTGTACCATGAGTGCTAGTATGCCGTAATGGTGCATTGCTTAATTTGGATGATAGAACATCTTCAACGCTCAAATCAGACTCAGTCTCAGTTTCTGTGTGGTTTGTGGTGTGTGTGCGTGTGTATATGTCTTTATGTGCATGTGAAGTTTTGATTACAGGTGCAGCAGAGTCTAGCGGCCATTCACAAAGAAAACATCATTGTTATGGAAGTGTTACCTCTGACTTCCTGACCTACAGTTATAGTTTTGCCTTAACTGTATGTCGAGAGAGAGAGAGAGAGAGAGAGAGAGAGAGAGAGAGAGAGAGAGAGAGAGAGAGAGAGAGAGAGAGAGAGAGAGAGAGAGAGAGAGAGAGAGAGAGAGAGAGAGAGAGAGAGAGAGAGAGAGAGAGAGAGAGAGAGAGAGAGAGAGAGAGAGAGAGAGAGAGAGAGAGAGAGAGAGAGAGAGAGAGAGAGAGATTCGGCTGTGTGACCTCAACTCCCCCTGTTTGTCTCTCTCAGGGACGCTACAGTTGCTCTCAGCTGTCCCACGTAAGTGCTGTCATTGAGCAGCTGCGGCTGACTGATGACATCAGCACAGAAAGAAACTGCCTGAACTCACACCCACTCAAAAGGCACACTTGGCCCACATATGCAAACACACACGCAACCACATAGACACAGTTGTGTCTCCTCAATGTGGTCTCAAACACACAGAGGACACATACACATGTGTGTACATCAGCTGTGTCTAGCCAAAGCTTGGACACACACACACACACACACTTGGCCTTTTTGCTTCAGGATGTGGAGTGCTTAAATACAATCACACACACAAACACATGTTTTACCCTGTGGTGGCGGTCTGCATCCCTCCTCCCTGTTCACAACTGCACTGCACCGTGAGAAGCAGTGATTCAACATCTTCCAACAGCAGTGTCATCTCTAGCTATTTTCTTTTTTGTTCTTTCCTTTGCCTCTACAGTGCTTCGGCCAAACACATGCAAACACTTATTGTAGAAAAACAAGTGTGTTTGTATGTATTTTGCACTTTGTTTGTATGCATCGGTCTTTTCTATTGGGAAATTGGTTTGCTGGAAAGGTTTTGGGTTGTTTTTCGGCAAGGGGATTGTATTTGGCATGCACATCCAGTGGATGTGTATTGTATAAATATGCGTACAAAAGCACATATTTGACAATATGTATTGCCTCCCTATTCAAAATAAGTTTTTTCTTACAAACACTATGTGTGTTTGTATGCGTAACATCTTGCATATGTTGCAGCATTTTCATTCCTATAATAGATACATAGCAAAGGACATTCGTCACAGAACAACCCACATTCATGAAGCCCGGAACGTGTCCCTTATGGACAGGATTACATCGTCAAATCAAAAGAAAAATAACCATACCAGATGTGTTCTTTAAAACAAAACAAAAAATCTTTCCACCTTTCCTGTTGTCCTCTAATTTCAGCCAATTCTGAATTTTCTTGGTCCTTCGTGCAAGGCATCAAAAAGCTACCCCTGCACTATTCAGCTGTAAAATATGTTGGATATTTATGAGATCCAGATTAGGTGTGTGTGTGTGTGTGTGTGTGTGTGTGTGTGTGTGTGTGTGTGTGTGTGTGTGTGTGTGTGTGTGTGTGTGTGTGTGTGTGTGTGTGTGTGTGTGTGTGCGCTGCTGTGTGGACAAATACAAATGTACACAGTCGGAAAGTGTGTGTGTGTGTGTGTGTGTGTGTGTGTGTGTGTGTAATGGGGTTGTGTTTTGTTCTGGCTGGGGATTTAGCCGTGAACGTGTCCGTGCTGTGAGGGATTCACCCCTCTCACCATGCTGATTGGAAACTGAACCGGCGTGTTGGGCCGGCCAAGCAGCCATCTGCTTCCTCCATCTGGGAGGGTGTGCGTGTGCGTGTGCGTGTGTGTGTGGGGTGGGTTGTCTGCTCCCTCCTTCTCTTTCCTCCCCATTACACTCTTCTTTTCTCTTCTGTGTGTGCGGGAGTGTGTGCGTGTGTGGTTTTGTGGCTGACGAGTATGACAGTGGAGAAAGGTAGCTGGCAGACCGGACGTCAGACCAGACAAGCTAGCTTGGCCGTCAAGGAGCAGGCGGGCATACCGGGTGAGAGTGCCTCACCCCCACCCTGACACACCCCCACCCAACAGCTGCATGCTTGGATTGCAAGACTCCCCGGCGAGAGAGAGAGAGAGAGAGAGAGAGAGAGAGAGAGAGAGAGAGAGAAGAGAGAGAGAGAGAGAGAGAGAGAGAGAGAGAGAGAGAGAGAGAGAGAGAGAGAGAGAGAGAGAGAGAGAGAGAGAGAGAGAGAGAGAGAGAGAGAGAGAGAGAGAGAGAGAGAGAGAGAGAGAGAGAGAGAGAGAGAGAGAGAGAGAGAGAGAGAGAGAGAATTATTCCCATGAATTGATGGGAAGGATGATGCGGCAGTAGATAAAAAAAAAAAAAAAAGAGGAGCGGGGATCAGGATCGGTTTTCTCTCTGTCTTCATCCATGAATGAGCCGTTATTTAACCCACTGGGCTCTGTGACAAGCTGCCCCAGCAGCACCGCTAGCTCAACACCTCGAGAGGAAGCATGCAGCAAGAGGTTGCAGAGTACGACCCAAGCCCCATACATTGATCATACATTGTGCCTCCACTTGTGAGTAACGATACCATAGCCCTCTTTCAACTGACTGCTTAGCTGGAGGCAATTCAAAGCCAGAACTGGAGGCAAATACAAATTGTAGGCCACACCAACTAGCCAAACTATATCGGCTTGCTGTATTGTTGAGTGCCAGAAATAAAGTGTTGTCTGTTGTATGTATGGATAGGTGACTTATATTTGTCATGTCCACCTAATCAGAAATTGGGGAACTAGGAGGAACAGGTGAACTCTAGAATTAGCTAAGAGCGTTATAGCATGACCAGAGGCATTCCTATAGGTAATATAACAATTATGTAGTTAAGTTAATGTTTAACAAACACTTTCAAATATGAGATGTATGTTACTTCGTCCCGCCATGCAAGTGCAATTCAGTGCCGTTAAGATATAGCCATTTGTTATATTTACAATAACCGTAGCTCTATAGAACTGGCATTATTTTGCATTAGTTCTACAGAAAAGTCTCAGATAATCATACCGTTTTACTTTTGTAGTTGTACTTTTGTATGGAAACTGTATTTCCCTCTACCCAGGTGTCAAAAATGTCACACACACACACACACACACACACACACACACACACACACACACACACACATTTCTATGATGTGTGCTACTCTAAGATATGTTTACATTTTTAACAGTACACAGTATAAATATTAAACACACAGTTTACACATTTAAGATTCAGCACACATAAGATCCTTTTAAGTAAAAACAGAGAGTAGAGTTGAAATACTGAACTCTCTCAATACAATCCCATAATAAATGTTGATCGATTGACAGTTTAGCAGATTTAACAGAACTAACATTGTGAACATCAACAGCAAAATGTCCCAATCGCAGCACCTGGTGCACCAGTTTGGTGTTCCACTGTATATCTCAGCATGTGCCAATTCATTACAAAATGAGCGACAGAGAGAGCGAGGCGTTGAACACAATATAGGAACTCTCTTTGCTGAAGCACACTCACAGTAAGCCAGGCTAGAATACCATCTCTTTGAGGCACCAATGCAGTCCCAATTAATGTGCCACGCGACGAGGAGAACTCTTAAAACGAGTCGCTTCCTCAGATAAAATGGAGGGAAATGGAGGGAAAAGCCTGATTAGGTCCTTCAAATCTCTGGTGAGTTCCTCACGAGACATGCGCACGCTGGGAGGAAGAACGCTGGAAAGAGTCAGAAGGAAAAAGGCAAAAACAACATCAAAACCTTATCCTTTCTTCTCATGGTTCTCCAAACTGTACTCTGTAGAGACTAAATTACATCTCATGCCTCCCCCCGCCCACCACCACCAACACCATCTCATCAAGCTGCGAGAGAAGTGTGCTAACATCCACTGCGATTCTTCAAATGTGCAAATACTGTAAATATTTTAGTTGTATATATAATTCAGATTGCCCCCCCCCCCCCCCCCCCCCCCCCCCCCCCCCCCCCCCCCCCCCCCCCCCCCCCCCCCCCCCCCCCCCTTGTAATGTTTTATGCATCTTCTTGGGCATTTGAAGGAATATTTGTGTTTGTTACTGATAGCTATCCCTCTCTCGACTTCTCTTATCTCCTCACTGAGGAAGGGTGTATGTATATGTGTGTTTTTGCGTGTTGATGTGCGTGTGTACAGATGCATAGCATGCAGCTGTATACAGTATGGAGACAAGGATAATGGTGATACTGTTATTAGATGCCAAACACAAGAGCCTGATACCAGTTTATAAAGAATATGTTATAATCTCCAATGGAGATTATAACCTCATATAAACAATCTAATCTCCACTCAGATCATCAGATCAATACTCTGCACTATCAGTAGTAGACGTTGGATTGAGTCTCTAATGGCAATTGAAAAAATAAAAGAACGCACTGCTTATGGTCTGGCCGAAACAAAGAGCAGAAAGAACAATGTGTCTTGAACCCCAAGCATTACCATCACCAGTGGTCCCAGCGGCTGTCTTTGTTGTGCTCCCCCCAGTGTATTCCATTGACTTGGAAGTGGGAAGATTGAATTGATGGCGAACATAACTCAGTTAGTCTGTCAGCTCATCAGGCAGTGTCTGCCACCTAATCCACCACAGTCTGTAGCACACACAGGTCACTACTAAAGGGGGATAGCCAATCTGTATCTCTGTCTCTCTCTGTGTCTCTGTCTCTGTTCATCTCACGCTCTCTTTCACGCTCTCTATCTTTCTCTCCTTCTCTTTTTCTTTTCTCTATTTCTCTATTTCTCTCTGTCTTTCTTGCTCTGTCTCTCTCGCGCTCTCTCTCTTTCTCTCTCACCCTCTCTCCCTGTCTCACATACACACTCAGGTTTATGTTTGCTTGACCAGTTTAAGTAGGCCTAGAAGTAATTTAATGACGATTCTACTCCTTCGGGTGTTTTATGGGACCTATTGATTCTGGCCACAGCGCTGTGTTCCGCGTCGGAGCATTTCTGAGCTTCCGCATGGCCTTTAGGTCGGTCATGAATAAATATTTCCAAGTCCAAGCCAAAGCTGAGTGTGCATTTTCGCCAGCAAGACTTTAGTTTAATTTATCTAGCTCAAAAATATATATTAATGTACAGAGCCACTGGTGTTTAAGGTGTTTTCGATGTTGTATTGAGCCTTGCTGCATGGCTCTAGTCATCCACGCACGCAAGCGCACACACACCTGAGACACCTTACATTTCTGATGATGTGGTAGGAGAATTAATAAAATATAAGAAGTTCCTAAAAGACACCTCGCTCTCAAAGAAAGACGAAGGGTGATGTGATGAAAGAGTAGAGCTGTGGAATACCGCACCCTCAGAGGTTCAGAGAGACTAGAAAAAGAGAAATGACATGAGATCGAAATCCATCTCTCTCGCTCTTTCTCTCTTTCTCTGTCTCTTGATCTCGAGATCTCAAACAGTAAACCATTGGTAATGCGAAAAAGAAAAACAAACCACAAACAAATAACCAATTTAGTTAATATGGTGGTGAATGACTCATAATTTAGATATACAATTCCTTCTCACTTATTTTCCTGTGTGCATTTGCCGGTTGTTCTACACGGATTCCCTTTTCGCTCTGTTTTGACACACCCATGCTTGGACAGGAGAGGGAAATGAATGAGAGATGAGCGGGGGGTGTGTGGTGTTGACATCCACACCATGAGCCTTGAACGCACGCCTAGCATGGCCTGCTGGCTTTTAGCATGCTCTGGAAAGGTCAAACCACACCCCTTATAAAGGCAGGGCAACCAATCCTAAGCTTCCGTCCTGAATGATTAATGAGCCAAATCGTGGGTCGTGACCTTTTCCTAGAAAACGAATGTGATAAAAGCTCTTGTGTGTGCGTGTGTGTGTGCGTGCGCGATGCACGTCTGGTTGATGTATAGCTGTAATAGCCGGAGAAGAGACCGCGACTATGACTTGATATTAAGAGTAATGCTTTCAACAGGATTCACCTTCTTTTGCCCCTGTGTCGCTCGCATCATGATACATCATCAGCCCTTTAAAACTCACCAGGGCATGTGGGTGTCTGTGTGTGTGTGTGTGTGTGTGTGTGTGTGTGTGTGTGTGTGTGTGTGTTGGTATCTGTGTGTCTGTGTATTCCGTGTTACAAATGAAAGCAAATCGAACAAATGGAGAGATCAGGATGTCATTCAACATCAAACGTGCACGCTCATGTGTGGGCATGAGCACATTTGTACACATCCCGTTCTCGTTCACACACACACACACACACACACACACACACACACACACACACACACACACACACACACACACACACACACACACACACACACACACACACACACACACACACAGACACACACACACACACACACACACACACACACACAGGGAGTAAAGTGTGCATGGCCATTTAGCGAGTAGGCAGCAGGTGTATTAGCATTTCAAAGGAACAAGGTATGCAGAGGCATGGAATTATGCGTTTTGTGCACTTTTACTTTTAAATTTGCATAAAGACTGTGTAAATGATGTTTACATTTCCAGCGAAAGATAGCAGCTCAATCGGCCCGCTCTTCTTTTAGGATTCTCATAAGTGACACATCAGTTTGTGTGTGTGTATCAGTGTGTCAGTGTGTGTGTGAGTGAATGGTACCAATTAATGGCAATTAAAGTGACAGTTTTACCATTTTTTTAATGGAGAGAGGCGATGCAGAGGGACCCTCATTTGGTTGTGAGGAATATAAAGAGGAGGGAAATTGAAAGAAGAAGTTATTAAGAGTTAGATGCTCGATTATTTAGCTAGAACTTACTCTAAAGTCTAAATGGTCGCCTCCAGACAATTTTAAATAAGCTGCTAAATGTATCACAAGATTAGGCCTTTTTTCTGTCATATCTATAACTTTACTATGTTGTGTGTTAAGAAACCCTAGAAGCTCCAAGTTAAGTCACTGAGCTGACCTCAAGTCAAGCCTCAAGAAACTCACATGTGCACAAATGTCAAAAGTAATCTGACGTGGGAGTGTGGAACTATCAGGATGTGTGTTTGTTCGAAAACCCAATTCTGTGGGGGTGTGTGTGTTAGGGGCAACGATGTCCTCACATTCGTCTGCTCCAGGGACAGTCCCATCCAGTGAGTTTTGATGAAACAGCATCTGTCTTATAGTAATTGTATTTACAATTAATACATTATGAAGTTCTCTTATACCACTTCTAATGTGTTTTTTATTAACTTACGTGTCAATTATTGCATAATTATACATCTGCAAAAAAGGGTTTTTCACACTGGCAGTACAATTCACTTTTCCGTTTCATTCTTTTATAGACATATGTTTTTAGCTGAACTAAAATATTTATGCAACAGGGATGAGTCTCCACTTACATACGAGTTCACTTATAGGATAAGTCGATAGTAGATAGCACTTGTTCAATCACAACATCAAAGAACATTCTTCTCAAAGCGCAGTTGTACATTATCATCTGCCACAATTATTTTCCTCCATTCCCCAAGCAACCCTTAAAAAAATTACAAAGTCTACAAAAGCTACAAAGGCACAATAGGAAAAAAGGTTTTCATAGCCAGTGGCAAAGCTCTAGTCAAAACACGATGAGTTTGTGAAAAACTGCTATAATAAAAATATAATAGTCTCTCCCAATGTGGCACTGTGTTTCCCAGAGTACACTTCCCAAGATGAGACAGTCGTACTGGCTGGGTTAATTGCAAGGCTCTTTTTCTCAGCTTTTATTTTAACGAGCTGTAATGAAGTGTAAAATTAACAACTTACAGGCTTACTATACACTACATGCTGTCAATTAATCACACACACACACGCTCACTGGCACACACACACACACACACACACACACACACACACACACACACACACACACACACACACCCACACAATACATTCATACATACTGTGCTAGAAGAAGAGAAATGGAGCATCAGGGGGGACCTGATAACGTTTACCTCTCAGCTAAAGAATTTATTGTGTCTCTTCTCAAAGAGTGTGTCTCTACAGAATTATTACAATCTATGTTTGTAGCGATATGTATCTGGCACAGGCAGATCCAGATGCTGTGGAACTATGTCACCTGACTCCACAATGTAACATCCAATTCTAACATGTTCCGCTGCTAGGGTTAAAATAATGCCACTGATATGTGTCTCATTTTGAGATTTTTCAGTTTTCCCACCTGTAAATTGATAAAAGTGGTATCCCTATTTGTCTTCTGATCCTTTATTTTTTGTTGAACTAAATAATTGGCTTTGATTATCCGCACAAAGTAAATTCTCTTGAAGTTAATCCGTCTGTACACTTTCACTGGATTGAAGTAAGTGTATAGTGGAAGCAGGCTTTTACAAGCGATTTGGCTGTCAAGCTTGTTGGAATTTAAATGTGCTAATCTGCATTAACATGATAACTCTCTCGCTCTCTCTGATGTTCTCTCCTTATTATTGCTCCCTCCCACAGTTAGAAGAGTAGTGCCTAACAGCGCTTAGTCGGTGTGCTGCCCAGTTACCTGTCAATCATCTTGTGCTGCTGTATGACTGGACGGCTCTATGCATGGAATTAGCATTTACGTAATCTGTGACGTCATTGAGTCCCTACCTCTGAATCTGTCTGAGACCATTAGAAAGAAGTGAGGTTTCTGTGGTTCATGAAACAAAGGACGGAAGAGAGGTTTGATTATATAACATGGAATCAAGCTCTTTATCCAAACCATGATTCGTCTTTCTCTAATACAATTGTATAAGGAGGTGAAGTATGCATTACAATGGGATTCCACAAAATGGTATTGGCTTTTGATTGAAGAAGCCACATCTTGGATCCGTGTATTTGAATTTTAAAGTGCATCAGTCGGAAGGGCCATTCAATTCAGTTTCAATAAGTAGATGACAGGTGTGTCAGCAGGTGACCAGGTAAACATATCAGCCTTAGAATAGGTGTTGGGGCTTGGTTCTCCTTTAAAACTTCTTTCTTGTGACATGAGAGACATATCTAGATCTACAACCATTTGTGAATTTCAATGTATCTAGATTAAAAAACTCATCTGTTTACACGAAAGGCACAACGTGCTCACAACCATCTCAGCCCGTATACACGTAGGGGCAGTTTACGAGAGATCCCCGCTAGATAGGGATAGTGTGTTTTTTCTTTGTTTTTTTTTGTATGATTTTCACAATCTTGAGACTGAGTGGCCGTGGTGTACCAGTTTACATTGCTTTGGATAGTGCTGTTGTGGGATGACACATCCCAGTAAATGTGTGCATAGTTTGGCAAATGACCAAGCGAGCTAATGCAGTTTACCCACTGCACATCTATCCTCTAATGGTGTTGCATTGGGGGGTGTTTTGTAGTTGTGTGTGTGTGTGTGTGTGTGTGTGTGTTGCCTCTGTTCCCGTGTGTTTGCCTTAGGGTTGGTCTGCAGCAAGAGCTAGAGATATTGAATGTGCCCCCTACCCCCACCCAAGAAAGAGAGAGCGAGAGAAAGAGGCGTAGATAAAATGAACAGAATTTGTTGAGACATTGTGTAACAGTGTAAAAGCAGCAGAATGTCAGGTCCCGTTTTTTCAATTCCTCCTCAATCCATCTAGTAGCTGAGCCAGATACAATCTGCCCCAGGCCCCTTTGGCAGCACCTATCATTTCACAGGCATCATGCCTAAACACCAATATTGCGATTTCATGATTAGAATGAAATATGATTTACCTGTATTTCCCGGGAAATAGTCTGGTTGGTATCTTCTATGTAATACCATGATAGACAGCTGTTTTGGGATCGTTATGTGTTCTTTACTATCGGAACAATCAAATGTTCAAATTAATTCTGAACTTTTAAGAGCCGAATGTACTGGATTATTTATATTTAATTATGAATGAAAGGTGCACAACTGCTATGGCCTGTGTTATACCACATTGTACCACTTCTGAAATGTGAAATATTCTGTATATTTTATCTAATACAAAAATGTATTGTAGTTTGATTCAAGCGTGCCTTTGATTGGGGGGGCGGAGGGGGGTTGAGAAGGCACAGGTCTCAGATTGGCACGTTGCCCTCCCAACAACCCCGCAGTCATGGCTCACTAGTCACTCTGTCACTTGAGCCCACCCCCACCTCCGTCACCGTGGTAACAGGCTGACATGCTGAGAAGGGGGATGTGTCTGGGAAATCAGACAATAAGGGGGCCTCCATAACAATCTGTTACCATTTAGGAACCATTAGTTAACATCCCAACATCTTTTCTATCTTCTCAATCTCTACATATTTGTGCTGGGATGCCTCTATAAAAATACTTTGCCTTTCTTTTATAATACTTATTGCTGTAGGTTTGGGATGTCTTGCATGCTAGGTCCTTGAAGTTGTAAGTGACACTTGTAAGATACAGGTCAGATGCAATACAATGTTCTTCATACAGTCGTACTGATGTACATGTTACCCTTAGAAGTCATCAGACAGATGCAATATTAACAATGGATTGGTATGTTATTACCACGTTACCCGTTTGACACCCAAAGTAGTGTTGTCTGGCTTGGTCTATACTTTGGCTCTTCTCAGTTTTTTCAACCATTTTCTGTCTTTTGTGCTCAACCTCCTCTTTCAAGCCTATTAATGTCATTTTTTTTAAAAGACCTCTATGGCAGCCTTTCTCTCGTCTTTCTCTCATTGATCGTTGACATCTCAATGGCAACATATGAATACCTACCTCCCTCTAAAGGAACTCCTCATCCCTTCAGTTTGAGTGCAATACCTCTTCCCTTGAGCAAAACAATGTATACCTATTCATAGGAAGCAACTACTAACTGATATGAGCCATCTTTGGTGCGTTCCCGTTTGGTTGTGATGCTCAGAGCTCAGAATTCAGGGCTTGTGACTGTCAGGCGTTAATAATACTAATTATGTATTCTCTCACTCTCACTCACTCTCTCTCACTCTCTTCCCATCCGTTCCCGCAACATCCCTGTTCCGACACCTTTGATTCTGCATCATCAGGTAAGAACGCCACCCTTCATGTGTAATTATTTTTAACCAGTCCTTTTCCGCTGCTGAACAACTTGCATGCTTAACGGGGTCTGTTTTGCATATTGTGTGTATGTGTATATATATATATATATATATATATATATATATATATATATATATATATATATATATATATATATATATATATATATATGGTCATATATATATATATATATATACACACACACACACACATCTACGACTCCTCAAGCTTTATTTTTCTTTCATTGCTTTGGTTTTTTTCTCTGCCATTGAAATTGTTGTATTATTTGGTCAATTATTCCATGGTCAGTCCGTCAGTAGCAATGATATAACCATAGAGGACATTCTAAGAGACCTGTCTGAAATGGGGGGTGCCGTGCAATTTCTTTCTCCTGACAATAGCTATTTAAATGAGGCTGCAGTTTTACCTGGTAATTCATTGTTTGTGTGTGCGTGTGCGAGTTCGAGTTCATGTGTTCTGTTGGACTGGCTGTTTCTGCAAGAGGAATTTTCACACATGAACATATGACCCACTGCCATTTAAAATGGAGCCTAGCAGGTTCTATGTTCGCAAGTCACAACCAATTCTCTAAACATGTTATTGCTGTGCAGGCATGTTTGAGTGTTCTGGAAGAGAGACGGGGACCAAAAGACAGATGGGATTTTAGACTATAAAAAAGGCAGCTTATACACAGTTTTGTTAACATAGACAAATATTGTGATATTGTACGCCTTGCACATGACACATGGACAAGCAAGTTAAGTCCAATGATCTGATAATGAAATCGTATGAAAAATTGCAATATTCAAATCACATTTGACCATTGCAATGCATGCTAAATGTGGATAATTCCAATAATTACTGACCCAGTACATCGACCCACGACAAACATTCAGGGAGTTGTGTGCCAAGAGACATATAAAGACCAACCTGTGTGTGTGGGTGGGTGGGTTTGGGTTGTGATGGAGGGTGGGCTGCTGGTGCTTTGATTTTATTTGAATAAATAACATATTTTAAAGTTAATTTATTATATGTACTTTGGATTAAGCAGCATATCCTCTGGGGTAAACGCCAAGTTCCTGGCTGCACAATGCGGAGACCGCATCAGCAAGAAAGGAATATCCTGGCAGCTCCTTCGTTGTTTCGGATCAGCTGTGTTCCTCTGGCATCCACAAGGTTTCAGTCCAGCCATAGAATGACACTTTCCGCTTTTGAACACCATACCCATAATTCAATGCTCTCATGGTTGGTGTCATTTCTGGTAGCTCTTCTGTCGTCCCTTCTCTGAGCCCTGTAGCCACATACAGTATATCCAGATTAGATCAACATGTGTCTTAACATGTGTCTTAATGTGTCTCCAGGGCCCACTTGAGGGGATCTGTCTTCACCACTCAATAGGCAAATAATAGTTTGCGCCGTTTCTGGTTGGCCCTCCTTTTAGCCAATACCGAAAGATGCTGCCAGTTTGCGTTTAAGTGTACACTTAGCATACAAGCTAAAACAATATGTTTGTCAGTATTTGAGAAGAGGGTGACCTAAATGCACTATTTTCACTTAAATTGTTATTCCTATTGGTGTTCTTACAGACACTTTTTTAAATCTGACATTTCAAGCTCCTTCTTGAAAAACCTGTGTCTTTAACAGAGCTTCTTTCTCACAGCCATTATCGAGTCCCTCGGCTTTCGGTTTGTCAGCTCTGCTGCTAAGAACAGAAGTGCAGTAGATCAGCCTGTTTGCTGGGAAGACAATTGACCCGTCACTAAGCCCTTTTCTAAACCAGAAGTGGACCAATCATACATTAGCAACTGTTACAGCAACTGTTAAGTGCACTGACCGGACCAAAGAGCTACGACCCAACCCTTCTCTCACTCCATCAGTAGAGGCACGGATATTCAGAAATGAAATGCTCATTCTTCTGAAGGTGTATTTTTCCAAGTCTTTGTGTCCCCTTGATGCATTGTGTGAGTCTCACTGTGTCAAAGGGCTGTAAAGATAAACTCTGCTTGACCTCACACAAAGTCAGGTTGGCACAAGAGGTGCCTGGAGAAGTGGCGAGGAAAGAACAGGAGTTATAGAAGCACAATAGTTCTGGACAAAATTGGGACGCAAAATAGGTGGTGGGTACAGATTGGATAGAATCCGGGTTATTGGGGGGGGGGGGTATGTGGCCATGAAAAGCGAGCTAGGAGGAACTTTACTTATTCAGTAAAAGCAAACGTAAGTGGCGGAGGAGTCAGGAATAAAAAGAAAAGTGGGTACGGTGCAGGGAAGAGGATGGTGGGCCCAAGAGATAACAGCATCGGGGGGGAGCACATTTAAGAGGAGAAAGAGGAGGAGGAGGAAGAAGGGCAGAAGAACTAAGATTGAGTAGGAGACAGGAAGAAAGTGAAGGCTGGGAGACAGGGGAGTGGAGAGGGTGTGTTGGTGGTGGTGGTGGGATGGGAAGGGGGTGGAGAGGTGAAGAGAAGGTTGAGATGGATGGACTGTTAGCAAATGGCATCTCTGTCACAATGGGACGATGAGGTCAGAATGAGTGTGAATCTCTGTTTTGTTTGTTTGTGTTCGTATCAGAATATTTGAAATTCAAAGAGTGGTGTTGGGTATCTTGTTGCCTATACTACATTGGTTAGTGTTTGTGTGTTTGTGTGTGGGTGTGTGTGCCCATGTGTTTATGAATATGTGTGAAAATGCATGCACATCCCCACTTAACCGTAGGTGTGTGGCACACCATGAATAATAGAATGGAACTAAATCAATAACACAGCGAATTACTGCTAGACACTGTGTGTGTGTGTGTGTGTGTGTGTGTGTGTGTGTGTGTGTGTGTGTGTGTGTGTGTGTGTGTGTGTGTGTGTGTGTGTGTGTGTGTGTGTGTGCATGATAAACTATGAGTTGTATATTGCCTTTATGGCCACTCTGTTATTAATGTATTTTATAAATAAATACATTTACATATACTTTTTAAATGCATATAATACTTTTGTTGTGTCATCGTAGTACATTAACACGTTTGCATACGTGTACATGCTCATATCCAATAGTGTTGTGTTGTGTGAGTTGTGCGTAAAGGCCTATGGGTTGTGTTGGTGGACTTGATAGAATGCTGGTCTCACAGCAGAGTTGCAGGCTACAGGGAACCTTGTAGATTTACAATGCTATTACTACATGTATTACACACACACACACACACACACACACACACACACACACACACACACACACACACACACACACACACACACACACACACACACACACACACACACACACACACTCTCTCTCTCTCCCTCAGAGTGCCGGGAGAAAGAAGAAGTTGTAATGGCCCACTGCCCCTCGAAGGACAGCCAAGCCTGAGAGTAAAGTAATCACAGCTGAGCAAGGAGTGAGTGAGTGCATGTGTGTGTGTGTGGTAGTGAATGGATGAGCCGTAGTATCGGGATAGAGAATGATTTAGTCCCGGAAAAATAAAAGGGTGGAGGAGAGAGGCACTTCCTGTCTCTTTTGCTATCCTTCTCAGCGTTAACACATTCTCACGCGTGCACACACTCATGAGACCTTGTGCTAACACACACACACACATACACACACAGAGTGCAGAGCAGTGTAAGGAGAAATGGAGCCGCAGTGGGACTGTGTGTTGCCAAGCTGTTTGGTTGAGAGAGAGAAACAGAGGGAGAGAGAGGGAGAGATTGCTACAATCACATTAACAATTACAATGGCCATATATAAGATTTATGTTTCTTCATTCTTGGCAACGTCCATAAAAAAAGTACAGGCAAAAAGTACAGGCAGCAAGAATATGTATTGTGTGGTAAGTGTTAAGGAGTAGCTAGTGTTTTTTAAGGATTCTTCCAGGTAAGTCTCTTAAATCAACTTAAAATTAATAATCGAAAGTCTGATCACAGACAAGCTAAACTCCTTCTTTCGCTTCATATTGGTTTCAACCAATCATGTTGCTGAAGGGGTCTGTAAGCGCGTTTCAGTTCTTGGTGTCCGGCCCAGACTCTGATGTGCGGTTTCCCCCCAGAAGATCTGCTGTAGCATAGTAGGACTGCTGGATCCAAGATTACTTCCAGGTAAGCTGGGGATGTCAAAGATTTGAAACCTAGGTCCCTTTGTCCAGAACTCAAAACAGCACTTGGCCACTTGGTTATCCTGCACCCAAATGGAAAGGCTAGTTCTTAATAACTAGCTCCATAACATAACCTGTGCTCTACTTCTGAGGCCCTATCATGATGTTCCATTCAGTACGTCCATCTCATCATACCATTGTGTCCACTTACACAATCTTGTTATTATAATCTCAACATGATATCTTGGTTTACTGCAGACATGCAGATAAGGTTTATGGATAAAACGTTTCAGTTATATACAGTAGGGCCTCGATTACGGTTGTTTAGGGCCGATCTGCATCATGGCTCAAATCATAGCTTGTCAGGCTTGAAATTGAGTCAATACACCCATTCATAAACTTTTTTAATGAAGTAAAACACCTTTTTATTCATTAAAAGTGCATAAAATACACACATTTTGTAAAAGTAATAAATGAATGAATATTAAGCCAAAACAGAAGAGAAATTAAATCGATGACAGTTATGTCATATTTAGATTTATTTAAGTAGGCCTTTTCATATAGCATTGACAGCTTTTGGTTGTTTTTGTGTGCCTCCCTAGTGATGCTTATTTATCACATTATTAGATGGTGAATCGACACACCATTGAAGATCCCCTCATTGCGGTCAGTTCCTATCATAACTTATTGTGTAAGCGTTTTAGGGACATTTCTGCATCTGCTTTGTAGATCTCCAACGACTTGGCTACAGTATAGGAGAACAAAACTAAATGTACTAACAACAAAGTAGGCCTACCTCTGTGTAGATAGAGGCAGAGAAGAACAAGGAGACTAAATGTACCATTGTGTCGTTCCAGCAGATGAATTTGCATCCTATTGATTCTCCATTATGAACAGAGCACTCTGGTTCCCCATTAATTATTGTCAGATTTAATAAGGTGTGTGCGTGTGTGTGAGAACTTTGTTGGCAAAACAAGAGGATAGGATGCTTGTGTGTTTTACACCTAGACTAAACAAAGCCACGTCTAATGAGAACCTCTCATCCGTATGTAGGTTTTGTATGTAAATGTAATAATTTTTAATTGACTCAGTAATTATCTCCTTCTCATTTCCTCCTTTAGATTCAAATGAACGCACAGACCCACAGATTAAGGATTAGAACAATGCCAGTGTAGGCTCTGTGTGAATTGTTCCAGTCTGAATATTAAGTTGAACGGTGCCTTGTCTGCACCCATTGTGCAGCAAATTTGACTATGGCGTACTGCTGAAGCAGACACGCCGGCTTGTACAAGCAGGTTAACAGGGATGTGCATTCAGACATTTACAGGCTGTGCATAGAATTTATTTTAGTCTTAGAAAATGCAAAAATACGGTGTTGTGTGTGTGTGTGTGTGTGTGTGTGTGTGTGTGACCAGCTAAGTGAACCATACAAACCAAGCTTGGATAAAAAAACTGGTAAATCTTCTGGAACTGAGAGTGGCCTACATCTAGAGCAGGGTTTCCCTAAGTTGTTCATACTGTGGCCCCCCTGTGGATGTATTTTTGGCCCATAAGGACCCACCCAATAAGTTTTTACAATGTCATTAGCATGTCGGAAAAAGTGAGACAATTAACAGGATTGTTTAATGTCCATCAATACAGTACTCCTCTTTCCTTCTTCTATCCAACTGCCTTCAAAACATACTATCAAATAAAACTGAGAAGACATTATGTACATTTATGACTAATCTAAAATGATCATACAAATATTGTTTGTGACCATCCCGCATTCCACTCGAATGCACTGCTGTAACCCACTAGCTGGTCCCGACCCATAGTTTGGAAACCGCTGGTCTCAAGAATAGTGCTATAACTTTTACGACACATCTAAACTAGACATTGTATTTTCCTTAGTGCCTGTGAAATGGCTTTTTCAATATCTTTGGTCTATCTACTCCGTAATTCATCAACCTTGGTTGGGATCTCTCTCTACATCGGAGACTGTTTTCTCGAGTCTGTATGTGATTCACACATACACAAACACCGACACACACCTGCCTACCTTTCAAACAGTGTGTAGGTGTCTGTATGGTGTCCTGAGGAGGAGAAACAAGAGGGAGAGAATGGGAAGAGAGTAAGAGAGAGAGGGTTGTAAATGGAGTGCTAGAGAGATGGAAGATGGGGATGAGAGGGTTGGAGGTGGGAGAGGTGGAGTGTTGAAAGAGCAAGTTCGGTTGAGGGCGAAAGAGAGAGAGAGGTGGAGAAATTGAAGGTGGTAGTGGAAGAAACAGAGGGTTGGAGAGTGAAAGAAGTTGGTAGAGATAGTGAGGGAGAGAGCTGTATAGCTGTAATGATAGAACGTCTGGAGAATGTGTTGCACATTAGGGCGCTTATGATGTGTGTGTAATGAGCCGGTAAGAAGATGAGCGACGCTTGCCACCTCTCTCACTGCGTCCTCGCTCCACCACTCCACATTCTACCCATCCATCACCCTGCACCCACTGCATTCTTTAGTCTTCTCTTTTTGTCTTTCTTCACTAAAGAATTATTATTATTTTTCCAAAAACATTGAAATGGAAGTCATCATGCTAATGCCCACGATATTGATATACTTGTATCTGATATCAGCCTAAAATACTGATTCGAACACTAACATTCAAAAACATTCATTTTGGGATAAGCGTTCTAAGAAGGAGAAGGGACATGTTATCCACATGGTTCCACACGCCAACTTTGTGATACTTTTTTTAAGCTGGTTCCGTCATTGTGTATGAGTGTTTTAATGAGCGATATTGTATATATAATGTGCCACACAACCTGTCATTATACTATAAGTGTCAGCGGAGCCTAACCCGCTCTCGGATGCTGACATCAAAATCAAACGCTGCCCGGATGGAGCCATAAACATCCACACACACCGTGGCATTATAGGCTTAGCCTATAAGTGTCAGAGAAGCTTAACCCTCTCTCAGATGTGGCCATCAACCCCAAAACCCAAACCCTACGTTCCCAAACTGGTTGGAGACTGAGAAAAACATTTTGGGTTTACTGCCTGTTTTAAGGTGTTGAAGGTACGATTTCTGAGTTGTAAAGAGAGACCGCAGAAAAGGACAGAAGACAGCAAGATTTTGAAACTAAACAACCAAAAGAACGGCTCCTCCCCCTCTACTCCCTCCCTCGCTACGTTTGTCCGCCATTGAGAAGTGTTGCACTTCGCGCACCTTTGATTGAAAGGCAAGTTGGATTCCCCAAACCAATCACAGAAGAGATGCCCTGATTGGTCAGAAATCAGCCAAAAGCGATCTAAAAACAAATTTGGCCTATGCAGTGGCAGGCACATTCAACTAGAAGCCGATATTTATTGTCACAGCTCATTTAACTCACTAGCAAGTGGATGTATCTGCAATTTCTAACAAATTACATTCTAATAATAGCTTTTAAATGTTACCCACCTTTTAAATGTCCAACTCTGAATCAGTATTAGCAAGTGAAAAGGTGGTAGGGGCATTTAGCAATCCCACACTCTGCCTCTTCTCTTCAATTGGAATATAAAATCAGTGTGCCGTGTCTTAAAATGGCAAGCGGCTTGAATCTGTAAAGAAGAAAGCCCCTAGCCTAAGAGTCTGATTGTAAGAGTGAACAGTTTGAATAAACCTACGTGTACTGCATTTGAAATACATTACTTTGAATGCAAAGCTCGTAACCTACTCAATCCTTAACCTATAAACATAACCTAGGTTAACTTTACCATTGGGCAGCCAAAACGTATCATCCACCTCCCTCGCTCACATTAGCTTTTTTTATGATTTCCTCAGCAAATGAGACAAAGCATTTCTTTACGTCTGGTTTTACTACCACTTTCATAGCCATATTTAATAGTTGCTGTTCCTTACTCTGGCTTGTGTGCAATATTGGTATTCAAGATGAGCAAGGACAGTAAAACCGTAGCTATATTATCTCCCTTGGACATGAGAATCTGCGAAAAGCTTAAAGGAGCAATAAAAGAAGATAATTGAATGTGTTAGAGCAATTCATAATGATTTGCACCTTGCTTTCAGGCATGTGAAATTACACAGATAAGGTAAACATATTTAAAAGTTTAAAGACTTCTACGACTTTTTTGATGCACTCAGAAAATTATCATTGAGTGACATATCCAGCTACCTCTGTCTTTCATGGTTTCAAATGAGGAAATGTGTCCTTATAATTGTAAACTGTTCTCAAAGTTCTTCTCAAAATATTGAACAATCTTTAACAAAATTGCTGCACATTCTGGCTTGCTAAAGATTGCACCATCCCAGTCCTTCCATCTCCCCCAACGCACACACACACACACACACACACACACACACACACACACACACACAGAGCCACATTCTCTTGTTTCATCTTGTTTTCATCCCTCAACAGTTTTGGCATTTTCTAAATTCTAGGAGGAATGGGTAGTGGAAGTAGAGGTGCCGGCTTCAGCTGGAACACCATCAGCATGTTCTCTACGATGCGCGTAGGTGTTAGTGTGAGAGCAACTCCTCAGCTCATGCTGCGTGCTCATCGCTTCCGTGTGCTTCCTTATCTCACATCCACACTGGTCTGACATCCACAGAGTGAGTACAGAGGAAGGGAGGGAGTCAGGCAAGGAGGGATGGGTTGGGGAGGGGAGGGAGGCAGAGGGGGGGAGGAAGGAGAGAAGGAGAGAGGGGCAGGGAGGGGTACAGTCATTTTGGGATGGATGGGGGGAGAGGGGTAAGGCAGGGACGGAGGAAAGGGAGTAATGGATGAGGGAAGAAGAAAGCTGGGAGTCAGAGCGGGTGGGTGGGAGGAAGACATGGATTGAGGGGGGGAATCACGGAGGGATGGGGGAGTCAGGGAGGGATGAGGGAAGCATGGAAGGATTCGGAGTAGACCCTAAGGCCTTATACGTGAGGTTTGATGCTCTGTGGAGCGCGGGGCGCCCGGGGCTGTTGTTCCTAGCTCCTTGGGAGAATGACACGTGCGTGTGATGCATGCACAAATATGTGCTCACACGTATTGTGGTGTGTTGGCTTTGTGAATGATGTGCCGTCTCTCTCGTCTCGTAAATTGCAAGGCTATTCCAAAGAGACCGGCAGTGTCATTGTTATTGCAAACATCCACTTTGGAAAGAATAACCGAAATAAAGCTGTTTCTTACATTCTTCCTCGGTCCCAATCTCCCCACGCTGTTTCGTCTACGCTTTGTTCAACAGTCAGTTTTTCTTCTCAGAATTTCTGTATATTTCTTTTAGCTCTCCCTGTATTCCACCGCCAAACTCTACCTGCGCCTTGCTCTCGTTTCGTCGCTCTCACATGATAAATGTGTATCTCACAGTATCCGGCTCTTGTCGTTCCAGAACATTCCGGCGCTGCCTTGCGGCAAGGCTCTCTACTCGTACGAAGGCAAGGAGCCCGGCGACCTGCAGTTCTCCAAGGGCGACATCATCATCCTGCGACGCAAGGTGGATGACAACTGGTTCCACGGCGAGCTCAACGGTTGCCACGGCTTCCTGCCGGCCAGCTACATCCAGCTGCTTAGGCCGCTCAGCCAGACCCCCCCGCAGGGCAAGGCCCTGTACGACTTTGAGGTCAAAGACAAGGACCAGGATAAGGACTGTCTGGCGTTCAGCAAGGTACGCAGAGGAGCACGTCGTTAACACAAACACACACACACTCACACAAATAACTGCCTTATTTTTTGCAGATATTGCACCAATTATTGGCTTCATATTGGCCGATGCCTGCAGCCAGCACTCCATTGTGAGTCAAGGGTGTGTGGCTGGGTGGGTGGGTGTGTGGCTGGGTGGGTGGGTGGGTGGATGGGATGGGTTGAGAAAAGGCGGGAGCGAGTGGAGCTGATGTGTGTCAGAGCTGCTGAGCATCTCCCCCCCACCCCAATTCACCACTCTCACTCTAATGAGACACCTTAGAGATTTCCCCAAAACAGGAAGCAAGGAAGGAAGGAAGGAGTGATGGAGGATGAGAGTTGGAAGGGAGAGGAAGAGCAGACTACAATGCTAATTATTTAGCTTTCTTTTGCTCACCACATTTTCTCTCTCTCTCTCTCTCTCTCTCTCTCTCTCTCTCTCTCTCTCTCTCTCTCTCTCTCTCTCTCTCTCTCTCTCTCTCTCTCTCTCTCTCTCTCTCTCTCTCTCTCGTATTCTTAAGAGGAGGAGGAGTATAAACAGGGATTTGTATTCACTGGTGCTGCTCTCTACTTCAAAGCTTATCATTTGGTCCCTGCTGTTGCTGAGTCTCATTTGTGCCGTGGTGCCACTACACATAGTGTCTCTATCTCGTTCGCCATCACCCTGCATTTCTGTCTCACTCTATCACCATCTCTCCCTCTCTCCTGCCCTCTTCTTTCTGTGTGTGTGTGTGGTGTTATTTATAGTGGTTTGTATATTTTACCTCGGCAGCATTTTGCGTGCCCAAGTGAAATGGTCAATTGATTGATTCTCTTTGTAGTGGAAAAGCCTTTTTATTTACCGTTATTCACATGAAAAACACATACAGGCAACATGTTGTATCATGCACAATTGCACAAAGATGATTGACATTTGAATGAAGTACAAAGCTTTATATTTTTAGCCCCTTTGGCGGCGGCCAAGAACTCTACAGATGGCAGTGTCAGTTAGTCGCTTTGTCTCTGTGTTTCTCTGTCAGCCCTCTGGCCTGTCACACCCACCACAGGGAGGCTCAGAGACACCATTTGATTTGCAAAACTTGAAGCATATTAATTATAGTAGGCCACAAAACATAAACAAACCTTAAGCATGCAAAAGTAAAACGTAATATTGTCCTTATCAAGGATAATCTTTACACCATAAAACGATATTGATATGACGTTACTAGACTGATTTTCCCGTAAATAATTTTTTTAAATGACAAAGATGTTTTGGTGCACATAATTGGTGTAATGCTACATACCATGCTGAAGCTGTTCCCCCTTCAAACCACTGCTCCTCATCGTCTGTGTATCCCAGGTTCACTATCATGGCATCACAAAACGGAACACAAATGCAAGGAGAACATGCACACTCTACACAGAAAGATAGATGGAAATTGGGTTGGTAGTCTAGGAATGTAGGGACCTTCTTGCTATTTGGCAGCAGTGCTAACAACGAGCACACATGTACAGCACCCTGTTCTGCAGCCTGCTACACAGCCTAGCCCACGGCTACATCTGCTCTCAGGGCTGGTCGACTATTCCAGCAAGCTGAAAGGAATAGGCTAACCTCAATAGAAAGAGTCCTACATCTCCGTGGGTACTGTGGTTAGACTAATCCTGTAATTAGGGGTGCGATCACAAATGTAGAGTGGAGTTTCCAGTGCTAGTGCTGCTGAGTGGCGCTGTCCTTTTCCAAACTTCTGCTCCTCACTTGGATAATTGAAGATGCTGGTGTACATTGGTGATAAATAGCCTCATTATAATGTGCTAAAAATCTGTGGCTGGCATCAGCACAGCAAATTGGTGCTTGAGTGTGTTCAGTTTGCTGAAGGAAATTCTAACAACTACCATGAAGGGAAGGATGAAGGTGAACCATCGTTTTTTTCTGTAAACCCACACACACTAAACCAGGGTGTTTGTTTATTTGCGTGTGTGTGTGTGTGTGTGTGTGTGTGTGTGTGTGTGTGTGTGTGCGTGCGTCCACGTTAGACACAGAGGGTGTGTCAAATAGAATGCAACAGAGAGAACTTATACACACACATGGGCATGCTGTTATATCTTTAGCTTTGCTGTGTGTGGTATTGTGTGAGAGTTGTTGTGTGTCATTTGTTAATGCAGGCAGTATTACACAAAGCCCTCCTGACATGAGCGCAGCCTTCCTTAATGGACCGTTAGTGACCTCTGGCTGGTGCGAGGAAACGGCAGCAAGAGGACAACAAGGGAAACATGTTACGGTGGTCTCGTTCACACGAGACCAACGGTCTCTTTGCAAGATCGCGATGCAATGAGAGATGTTTCCTCCGTCTAAACAGGCGGTAACGATTGTATTAGAGATGGAGACAATCGTTGTCAAAACCACCGTAGTGGGTGTACGCTTCATTCAATCTAGGATGATGAGAGATAGGGGGTCGTCCAGACCGAAACTGTCATGGAAGCCTTGTCAAGTCGCTAGGGATATTAGAAACTTGTAATATGCAAGTTTATTGAAACATTGCCGCGACGATCCCTAGCCCTTGCAATAATTATTAAACATGATTCTCCACATTATCCAAAGCAATGTAAACTCATACACCTGGGTTGCTATGTCTCCGCCCATTTTCGGAGATTGTGCAAACCATATGTGATACAAAACTGAAACCTGTATGTGGGTGCGCATATCAATCAGGGATCTCTCATAAACTGCTCCATGTAAATGGGCTGAGCCAGTTGTGAGCGTGTCGTGCCTTTTGGTAAATAGATTAGTTTTTTAACCTAGATGCAATTGACAGTTTCAAAAACAATTGTAGTATCTAGATATGTATTATTTATGTGTAGCCATGTCGCCATTCAACCCTCACTTGCAATGTATATTCATGTGGTGTGAAACCGTTGTGTACATGATACGTAGGAATCAGGGGTGTGCAATAGGGCAGGATACACCTAGGTATAAGTTGATTCAGCAAGTTAGTTATGTTGCATTCTAGTCATTGATTCATAGGAGTCGTGCAATTACCTTTGATCAGTTTATCTGTGGGGTTGATTTACTGGTAATACTTTTCCATCTACATAAGCTTTTCGAGCCATAGGACCTAGGCTATTTGATGTACATATGTATTTATGTATGAAAAATGTATATGACTGGCAGTCACTGGAGTCCATCAGAAATGTCTGTTAAGTATATTTTGTAAGTATTAAGTACATCAAGTATATTTGATATGCCTTTTGCTTGTCCAATCCTTTTGCATCTTCATGAGGCAATGCCTTACAATCTCTCTCTCTCTCTCTCCCTCTCTCTCTCGCTCTCTGTCAGTGAAGTGCAGGTCAGGTGTCTTCCTTGCATGTATGTAATGACACTCTTTCTTTCTTCAGGATGAAGTGTTGACGGTAATACGGCGAGTGGATGAGAACTGGGCCGAGGGCATGTTGGGAGACAAGATTGGCATCTTCCCTATTCTTTATGTGGAGGTAGGTGCAATCGCACACACACACACACACACACACACACACACACACGCAATACACATGAACTCACAGCACACCTTAACACACTCACTCCTTCACACACGCTCTATCTCTCTCTCACACTCACTAATTCACACACACACTGCACGCACACACACATTCACACACACACATGCACCCTCCCTCTGGGTGTGAAGTAACATTGTTATCACTGCACAGCATAGTGGATTACTCAGCGCATGTGAACTTGTAGATCATGTGGGGCTAGGTAGCTTCACCGCAAATGAGAAAACTGTGGACTGGTTCAATTGGTTCAACACCGTGGAGGTATTGCCAGCCGCAGTTCTTTAGTCGTCCTAAGAGGGCAGGTGTAGGGACGTCAGGAAGGACAGATGAGCCATGTGATGTGGGTGGGTGCTGCAAATCCACAGAGACCACCCTGAACGCCAGCTACAGGGGTTTGAAATTCATGGAGACTGCCTCTATAGAAATGCAGTGAGAGGGAGATCACGGTAGAGTGACCGAACACCTCGTGCCCACACTTGTGTTGAAGACACAGACACACTACTACTGCATTCTGAGTCCTGTGCTGAGGTTTTGGCCGTGCACGCTAGTGGTAGCCCAGTGAATGTGCCGGATCGGGAGCTTCGACATGGGTGGTCGGAAAACATTGGCAGATCGTCAATCATTTAATCATAGACTTGGTAGGTATATGTGTCTAGACTGTGTTGTTTTCTGGGGGAAAACAAAGGGAATAATAGGATGATATGATTATATTATACTATAAGCCATTTTATGGATGCTTTTATCCAAAGTGTTGTACCATGAGGTCATCTTTTATCTTCCAGTATCTTATTTTTCTTTGAGTCACCCCGTAATTTTCCCTAGCCCAAAACATCCTTTGAATTTCTAAGAAAATTTACGCTATGGTGCCAACTGGCTTGCTAAAATCGTTAGCTGTTTAAGATGTTGAATAGGTAACGATGCTTAAGATATATTCGTGGATGGTCCCTTACTGCAACTTTTATTTTTGTTTTCTTGTTATCATTTCTTTGTTATATGCTATTATTTTCTTCTGAACAACAATCTTAAGGTAGAGTAATAGCCTGGATATAATTGAGGGCTAGGTGTTTTCCTGAAATGAGCTGCTGAACCAAACGGCCCTCTGAGGTGAATGTGATTAAGCTATAGACGGAGCTAGACTCAGGCACTCACACACTCAGACACATGTGGGGGCCCTATTAGATAAAAACACATTAATAATTTAGACCCCTCATAACCTTCGCTCAGCAGGGGTATTGTATTGTGTGTGTGTGGGGCGTGTGTGTGTGGGCGTGTGCGTGATGTGTGGTGCCCCAGATGGTGGTTTGTCATGGTGGGTAGTTTTTTTAATTTTTTATTTATATGTATGGTTTGTGTATTTTACCATGGTCTTTTGTGTTTTTTTTTTTTGGTGTGTGTTTTGTGTATTTTGGCATGGTCATTGGTGTTTTTTGGCATGGCCGTGGCAGTGTATATGTTGATGTTTTTTGGTCAGCTGTGCAGTGCACAACCAAATGATAGGGTACCGAGTGAAAGTTCCAGCTGCATTCCAGCTTTGGTTTCAGTTCTCTGGCCACAGCATAGCTAGAGAGATAGAATTAGTGTGTGTGTGTGTGTGTGTGTGTGTGTGTGTGTGTGTGTGTGTGTGTGTGTGTGTGTGTGTGTGTGTGTGTGTGTGTGTGTGTGTGTGTGTGTGTGTGTGTGTGTGTGTGTGTGTGTGTGTTGGTGTGTATGTGCGCATGTGTGCATGTGTGTGTGTTTGTGTCTGCACCTTTACCTGCTTTGCTTTTTTCACATTAAGCTGCCTAGAGAGAAGAAACATGAAAGATTGCCCAAGAGATCTCATTCAGCCAAAAGCAAAGTGTGAAGAATAGTTTTACTGCCACATGCACACTTAAAGACACACCTACACACACACACACACACGGTTGCTTTCCTATCTGCCTCCAGCTCTCTGTTTTAATGAATGGTGGGAGTAAATGGCCGATCTCAGGGAGCTGTCTGTAAAATGAGTGTTGTTGTCTACATAGAGAGAGTTGAGTTGCATGTTTATGTCAATAACTCAGCTATTAGTTGTTTATAGTGTCTGGGCTCGTTAATCAAATCAGCAGGTTCAGGTTTCATGTTTGAAGCCAGCAGCAAGTCAGCATAGTGTTAAGTGTTAATTTCATCACAATGTAGATTTTGTAGAACTCTCCACATTAACATGAAATCGCAGTTGGCTGTGGTATACATTCAAACTAACCCTTTCGCGCTATCCTAGCATATCTCCTCATATTATATCGTATCTCAACCATCAGTCATGATGTGCTAAGGGAAAACTGTGAAGATATGTTAAAACTGTTCATAATTAAGTGTGTGTGTTTCATGTCATCTGGTGTCAGAAAATACACCAATAATAAAATAGATTAAAAGATTCAAATCTATTTCTGAACTGTAGCCTAAAGGACACAGAGCAACAACAGCAAAAAATTAACAGCGTCTGAGCAGAGCACCAATGTGTGAGGCATGACTGGAACTCACAGATGCACAGGGTAAAGGTCTTTGTGTGGTTATTTTTAGGAATACCCAATTGGATTGCCTGATTAGAACATCCCAGTAGTATAAATAATGAGTGAAATCAAGTGTGGGATGAAGCAAAGAAAACAAGACTGGAGTATGTTGGCAGCACCTAAAAAGTGCTGAAAAGTCCGAAAAGAGCCAAAGTGTTACACAAGTTTCTACAAAAAGAAATAACAAAAAGAAACCTGAAGGGTTTTAACGTTTTCACAACTTTATGCTGAACTTGCTAATTCCTTGTTCAGACTTGGTCTTCAAGTGCCCCTTAGTGATCTGGTCACAACCAAACCTAGCAGCTTAATATGTGGATGTGAATGAGGTCTGGGACGCCTGGTGAATCGGATCACCCAAGCACCATGAAGGCATGAAGACCACATTGTTAGTGTAATGCTGACAAAGCATTTTCATCAAAATATTCACTTGTTTTCACTTGATTGTTTTC
>JACYXH010000592.1:3808526-3818756 GCA_026745465.1 Lota lota
AAATCGGTGTGAAATTGAGTGTGTGAGTGTGTGTGTTCAAATGCATATGTGTGTTTGTTCTTTGTGTCTAATACGTGCGCTTGTTTGTGTGTGTGTGTGTGTGTGTGTCCCTCTATTTATGCATGTGTGTTATGCAGGATGTGTCTCCTGCAGGGCCTTCGCCCTCATCTGCAGGGGTGCTCGTGCCCCCTAGGGTGGCATCGGTGACCTCAGAGCTGCTGGCGCACGCCAAGGTGCAGCTGCCTCTCAACATGTAAGTACAACCCGCATGGGTGTCAGCGCATGGTCCAAATACCTTGACTGTGCTCCATTGTCAGAAATGAACTTGCTGCTGTTGCAATCCAAAGGATGGTTTGATGTCCTTCTTTTCATGGCTAAACCAAATGAAAATCCAACTAGTTTGAATCGATATTGAAACCCTATATTTTATTTATGATGGAAACAATTCAAGCAAACAAGCAGCCTTGCTGAGCTGGTGCTCTTAGTTTGAATGTCGATGCAAACGTAGACTTATGGTACTCTGTACTGAGACCACCAACCTTAATGATTTGAAATATTTAAAAGTACCTTGTGTCACTTTATGACAGAAGGAGCACCATTTTTTTGACCCCCAAGACAGCACTGAAAGGTGACACCTATGTTGCGTGGTGTTGGTTTTGGTGTTTTTCTTTGCAAGGGTTTTTTTTCTGCATTCCATACATAAGCTACATCTGGAGCTGTCACTGAGACTAAGTCTGCACTGGCCAGCTACTCAATGCAGCCCAGTAACTACT
Source organism: Lota lota (assembly GCA_026745465.1). Classification (NCBI taxonomy): domain Eukaryota; kingdom Metazoa; phylum Chordata; class Actinopteri; order Gadiformes; family Lotidae; genus Lota; species Lota lota. The sequence continues at coordinate 3,809,300 of JACYXH010000592.1, forward strand.
ACCTACACTCACACACAAAGTATGAAGGGTGTTCATCGTATATGTCATAGATGAAGTTCTCCAAAATACATGTGCTTTTTTTTTCCTCATTGAAAGACAGGGAATATGCCTGGGCACTATTTTTGGGTCACTAGACGGTCAGATATTAGTGTTCATTTTGATGTTTCCTGCTGTCCAAGACCAGACGAACCAAGGTCAGCTAGCTGTGTGTGTGTGTGTGTGTGTGTGTGTGTGTGTGTGTGTGTGTGTGTGTGTGTGTGTGTGTGTGTGTGTGTGTGTGTGTCTCCCTCTCTACCCATCTACCTGCAGGATCTATAATGGAATACTGGAACATTTTCACCTTTAATAATATCACTCTGAAAATCGCTCTATGTTCACACACACACACACACACACACACACACACACACACACACACACACACACACACACACAAACACACACTATGTCAAGAGTGGTCTGTCCCGTTGATGAGGTAGGACATTTCCATCTTGACCCCGGCAACCAGTTCTGTTGCCATGGGGAGATGGTGGCCTGCCCCCCATATCAACCCCATCTGTTGCCATGGCAATAGCAATGCAGCACAAATATGGAGCTGAGCTTGGCAGTAAACCCCATGCATCCCTCTTGGTGACAAGACCACAAACAGCATAAAGTAAAAGCAGTGTGTTGAAATGCTCATACATAAACTTTTAATCACCAAGATGCTAAATAAATTGCAATGACTGTTTGAAGGCATGGTTGAAGGCAGACATTAAAACATCTTGTCTTTAAAATAAATTCACCATATTCACCACACACTGTATATGCAGATATATAAATGCCTACACGTTTATTTGGTATAATCATTATTACTGATTTATTAAACATGGCATGATGTTTTTCATGCTGCATTTGGGATAAAGGGAAAATAAGCATGTCTTGTAATGCATCTCCAATGATGACTTGGATTTGAATTATTTGCCTAATGCAAATAACCATGTGTACAGCTTGTGCAATGTTCCCATCGTGCTTCTGGAAAATCAAGACACAGAGGCACCATTCACTTTTTCTCACACAAAGAGGCTACCTTGAGGGTGTTTATTATCAAGTTCAAGTTGATTTGCTGTTATGCGACTTACTTTCTAAATTAGGGCAAGAACCCAGTGGACTGTGTGTGTGTGTGTGTGTGTGTGTGTGTGTGTGTGTGTGTGTGTGTGTGTGTGTGTGTATGAATGTAAGTGACAAATTGACGCTGGCATGTGGTCACAAATCTATTCAGACTTTAATGACAATGTAATTTGGGTCCTTGACTGCTTCCAAAGAATTCTAAAGAAATCCTTCCCAATAACTGATTTCTATTGAAAAGGAATAAAATAAAATTGTTGAATCTTTGTAGTTCTCTAGCTATGGCAGGTATGTCTTAACAGTATGTCCTCTGGTACAGCTACCTGGCCCTCTATGCCTACAAGCCCCAGAAGGCCGATGAGCTGGAGCTGCGGAAAGGGGAGATGTACCGTGTGACGGAGAAGTGCCAGGATGGCTGGTTCAAGGGCACCTCGCTGAGGACTGGCGCCTCCGGTGTCTTCCCTGGGAACTACGTCACTCCCGTATCCAGGTGAGAACTCATGGCATGATGTCAAAGCTTTTTCTTTTTTACTAATATAGTTTCATATAATTTACATAAAAAATTGATATATTTAAAAGACCAAGTATGTTGATATATATATTTCAAAACACTCCCCCACACACACACCCTAGTTTGAAACCCCTTTGAATCTTTTTTATTTTAACGATTTATTTTTCTAATATATATATAAATATATATCATCATTAATCTCTTCATCACCACTCGGCACACAAGAAACCACGACAACTTCTTCCAATTCCACATTCTGCTCTTTTCTTGCCCCTTCCACTGGGGCGAGAGAGGTCGAGAAGGAACGTGGGAGATGAGAGGAAAGATATGTTGAGATCAAACACCCACAGAGACACCAGGTGTCCCTCTCTGCTCATTCTGAATAGCTGTTTCTCAACAGCATATCTAGCGTCTTATCTCAAGACAGAGTGAGCGCGAGGGAGACAGAGTGGATGAAGAGGGGTGTGTAATCAAATGAACGACAATTTGTTATTTTTACGTGAGGAAACTCTTGCATTTTTTGTCTCAATTACATCTCTCTCTCTCTCTGTCTCTGTCTCTGTCTGTCTGTGTGTGTGTGTGTGTGTGTGTGTGTGTGTGTGTGTGTCACCATGCCTTGTTACCATCTCCTTTTGTCTGCAGTGCAGCTCCGAAAACTCTCAATATGATAATCAGGGGCTGTCAGAGACACACACAAGCCACATACAAGCACGCACATACGCAAAGAACAAAACGGATAAGAACAAAAAGATTTGTGGCTGAAGGATTGGTGCGATGTGTGCTTCCCTTGCATTACTGTATACATGTGTTTATGTATGCATGAATATGTGCAGACACACTTGTTCGTGTACATGCATATGCAGGCCGTTTGTGCAATTTGAATCGACTGCGGTTTGGCTGCGGTTTGGATGTTTGCTGGTTCTACGGAACACACCAGGACGGAGACAGCTGCTTACTTGTAGTCCAAACAAACACACACACACGCAGATGGGTACCATAAGTCTTTATGCATGTGATGGGAAGTCGATGGTGAAACATTAAGGATGAGTACGGCAGGGTTCAGCGTCAATAACACCCAGCACACCCTTCTGCAATTAAGCGTTGTCGCGGTGACAGTAACATAAAGTAGGTGATGTCATCGCAATGACCGCAGGGTTCTTACGATTCTGAAGTCCTGGGAAGCTGACGTTTGATAGCGATTCTTCATCGCGACAACGTTCACCAAACTTACCGTGGTGTGTTGAGCACATGACTCATATGATTTGAATTACAACATGTTATGGTGTACTGATTAAGTAGCCATTTACAACAATAACTCAACAACATTGTATGTTATATATTAATACTTCAAAGGATGCATTTTTTTTAAGCCGGAGGAGACGTAAATAGCTCTTTGTGTGAAATGAAAGAATCTGTCACATTCATTGATTCCGCAAGTACATAAAAGCATGTGAAAGCTTTTATTTGTCAGCTGTGCGGCAATTAACAAACAACTCTGCTTCGCCTCTGTTGATACTTTTATCTTGGATTGTGGCGAGGATGGATTGTGATTGTTCATAATACTTCACATGAAGTCCTAATCAATAGTAGAAGCTAAATAGCCCTTGAAACAGCCCTTGATGGATCTATGACAGTATATATCACTATCTAAATCAAGCAAAATGAACCACTGTGTTACAATCTGAGAGACAAACGCACAATTCATTAACAGTACAATATTTATTAAAGCCCACATTCTTGGTGGTAATTACTGTGAGATTGGAAGTAAGATTAAACACACACAAGTGATCCAAATAATAACATAAGGACAGCCGGTCTGTAAAAGAAAATAAATAAAATAAATGTGTCTTTGTTCATCTTAAGTAGCCAGCCGGGCCAATCCAGCGTTGTTAATGGTCACTGTGAGGACGTGTTTACATCTACAGTTAGCCATTCATTCATTCGGTCGTGTTGGCTGTTGCTTAGCAAAGCTAACTCTTTGCCAACTCTAGCGAGTTCAGCTATGTCATATGTCATATGGCGTTTGGCTCGAAAACCTTTTCATGTTAAAGTACCCTATGCAGTTGTAATACATACATAATCACTAGTTGTAGAATATAAGTTCATAGATATAGCTATAATGCTGACATTGATCATGCATATCGTTGCCTTGCTGAAAGGTTTTTGTTGCGCTCGTTGTGCCCATACACCTACAATTCACAAGGCTGAGGGAAAATAAGATAAGATAAAGTGGTACTTTGTTAATCCAAGACGAGAAATATGGGCGTCACAGCAGAAAGTACAGGACGGTAGTAGAAATAATAAAATCATCATCAGAAAGATCATAAAAATGTACAGCGAAATGAACACCTCAGGGTGATTCAAGACCCCTCCGCTTCACCTCAGGGTCCTGCATCAGCCTGAACCGGGTCATTTTGCGATAACGACCGGCTCGCTTTACATTATCTCCCTTATTACGCGGCTACTTGCTAAAGAAATCAGGAAAGGATTATCTTATTTAAGTAAGGGATAAGCATTGGGGTCCTGCATCACCCTGTAAGGGTTTTAACACGGCTACTAACTAAAGAAATCAATCATTTGACAAAAGATATAACAACTGCTGGGTGCCCCAATTGACCAGTCAGAATTGAATATTCGACAAAGCAGTCTAATTACGTTTGTTATTACACATATTTGTTGAATACTCGATTCCCTTTGGTCAATTACGGCATTCATTGGTCAATTACGGCATTCAGCGGCCTGTTCATTTTGAATAGCAGACCGCTGCTATGAATGACAGACCATTGCTATGGACGCAGCTATTTAGAATACAAGAATTAGAATCTAACAGACATTTTATTTTTTGCAGATGCAAAAAATATTTTAGAAATCAATGATATCATTATATGTTGTTATATTTAGTGTCAAATTATTAATTTATTCAGTAGGTACTCCTGTTATAAGCTGGATAATTCAAGAGAGGGGCCCTCACATCGGGGTCCTGCATCACCCGGTTGGGGTTTATTTTGCGATAATGACCAGCTTGCTGTACATTATCCTTTACTTAAATAAGAGAATCCTTTGTTGTAAGCTAATAAGAACATCAGAGGTGGTCCGGCCTTTGATTAGACCCAGTCTGTAATTCATTTCCCAGGTGGTGAGTGTGAAGATAGTTGTGCGTGCGTGTGTGTGTGCGTTTCTGTGTGTGCGTGTGCGAGAGATAGAGGGATGATCCAGCAGCTGGTGAGAATATCCTCCAGTGGATCTTTTTTATTTTGCGGATGCATTCAAATATATTCTTCAAATTAGTCTATTAATGTCTTATTTAACGTTTAACGTTTTATTTTTTTATTTTTTTTATTTTATTGAACTATTTTCAACTTCAGATAGCGTTCAAGAATGCTTTTGTCGCAGTATAGCAGGAAGGACATATCGCCATTATCAAGGTGCAAGAATAAATGGATTCTTGTACCTGGACCCTTGGTGTCTTGCTCATGGACAATTAGGTACAGGGAATTTAACTTGGGACATAAAGGGTAATCTTACAGATATATAAATAAATAGACAATAAATAAATATAAATGAATAAATATTAATAAATACATTTTAATATTCATGAAGTGATAGATAGTATTGGTTGTTGTTTGCTCTCCCTCATTCTTCCTAGCTAACCTTTGTTGTTATTATTTACGATTACGGCCCAAGTATGAGTATATCACTGTACATATTTGTTACTGTTTGAATTGTGGATGACTATGTTTGTAATTTTTTACAAATGATTACAAACACAAGTGGTTCTGACGATTCTCTCCCTACCACTCCCTTCGTGTCGAAGGGCTCCGTTTGCCGCCGGCTCCGCCCGTGGCTCCTGTATGACCGGTGGCGGTGGGAGTGGCCAACCGGGCAGCAAGGTCTCCACCCCTTCCTCCTCTCCGGGCTCCCCGGGGCCGGGGCCGTCGCCACGCCCGTCCACGCCACTCGCCGGCTCCGACGCGCCCCTCGCCTCGTCCCCCCAGTCTGCCGCCGCGCAGCTCAAGAACTGCCTGCGCTCCTGCCAGCAGAGCGCTAGCCAGGCCCGCAGCGCCATGCAACTGGGTAAGCTCACACACATACACGCACGCATGCACACGCGCGCATGCACACGCGCGCATGCACACGCGCGCATGCACGCACAAGCCCATTCATTGTGTTATTCATGTCCGCATTTATAAGAAGATGATAACAAATGGAATTACTTAAAAAATGGACGCACAGACAAAACACTAATCATGGGTATAACACACACACACACAAACAGAGGCATTAAGAAACTCCTAACCCTCTCAAGCACAAATGCCACAACAACAAAGGCCTAATGGGCAATCTATTTACACTCGTACAATGACACTCTCGCAAGCCGTCTCATACACACACATACCATGTCAGACCACACACACACACACACACACACACACACACACACACTTCAGCGTTATCTCACACACACTTACCCATACTCAGGCATTAAGAAACTCTTAGCCCTCTCAAACACAAATGCCGTGGCAAAATAGGTCTCATCTGTAATCTCTTGACACACACGCGCACACTGATGCACTCACATTCAGTCCCACACACGCATACAGACATGGACCAAGCAGGGCAGAGACAAATACTTACCAATTAATTACTCATCACCAGCGATCTCTCAGAGTCGAGTATGATTGTCCTCCCTCCCAACTTATTACTAAACACACACACACACACACACACAGTCCCTTCCGCCCCCTACATGACACTGTGGCATAGCGGAGAAGCTACTTCTGCAAGAAGAAGCGCTATAGGAAATATTTTGAAGACTTAACAACTCCTTTTTGGGCTGACTCAGTGGAGGTGATCCGAGTCAGACTGGGGGATGTTAACATACTGGACTGTTCTTACTGTACATTTTCACACACATTGGAACTGTTGAGTGACATCTCGTTGTATAATTGCACATTCAACACTTTATAAGGTTTTGCACTGTCATGCCTTTGGTTTTACATTTAACTTTGTACCGTTTTGAAATACCTAGGTTAACTTGTATTTAAATGTTATATATGAAAAAAAAGTTATGTTTATTCTATTCTATTGTCATTTACTTTATTATTATTACTATTGGGGTTTTGATGTGAGCTGCTGTAACGCCTTAATTATTCCCCCTTGGGGATTAATAAAGTATCAAATTATCTATCTCTAGCCACACACACCCACACACACACACGTTGATCCAAACAACAAACTAGTTGTACACAAAAACACTGATAATGTACACACTTGTACCTACATAGAAACTCATTTGTTTGGAGACAAAACATCCATACACCTTTTGGTTGCAGTATAGGTTTTCAGAGATTTAGCTCTCTCGCTCTCTCTCTCTCTCTCTCTCTCTCTCTCTCTCTCTCTCTCTCTCTCTCTCTCTCTCTCTCTCTCTCTCTCTCTCTCTCTCTCTCTCTCTCTCTCTCTCTCTCTCTCTCTCTCTCTCTCTCTCTCTCTCTCTCTCTCTCTCTCTCTCTCTCTCTCTCGAACTAGCTAGTGTGTGTGGGAGAAAATATGTGCTATAAAACATACTCACGCAGCTGAATGACATCAGCATGCTTATGCTATGAGATATTCTGACGGATCTTCTCTCTCTCACGCATACACGCACACACAGGCACTTACCGCACACATCTGCTTGGACACATCAGACATACGCAAACACACTCATTCATTGAAGTCCACTCACTGACAGACACACACACACACACACACACACACATAAACGCTCACTCACAGTCCCATCTGGAGTGGATTACACAGTTGAGTATGGGTTGTAAGATGTAGTTTGTGTGAGTTTGTCTGTTTTCGACCACCATGACCAATATAGCCACGAGGCCTTCCAGGAAACTGATTTCTGAGCACCGCAGCATGCCCAAACAGGTGGCTAGTCATAATCGTGAGATCAAGTTTAGTTTGTTTATACAGCAATTAAAGTCTCGAAAAAGGCTTTACAGGCAACACATCCGCATGCGTATGCTAAGTTCTTCGGGGGGCAAGGGAAAACTGGAGTGAGTACAGTAGATATCCAATGAACAGACTCAGTGTAATAGCTAACAGAACTTGGTAATGGGAGAAAGGGGGGAAAAAAAGAAGGTGAGGAATATGGCAACAGATGCACGTGACTGAGTGTGTGTGTGTGTGTGTGTGTGTGCTTGTCTCTCTCCTCAGTACACAGCCCCCCTGCCGGCAGCCCCGAGCGCCCCCCTGGTGGGGGGGTGTCGCCCCTGCCCCTGCGGCCCCAGAGCTCCTGCTCCTCCCCATCCCGCACACAGCACGGCCAGTCCCCTGGGGCCCGCCCGCTCTCCATGGTGTGCACCACGTCCCCGGGACCCTCCCCCCTCTCCTCCCCTGCCTCCCGCCACCCGCTCCTCCCCCTGTCCTGCCTGACCCCGCCCAACACGTCAGCAGCCCTGCTGAACGGCGGCGAGTCGGCCGGACCCTCGCCTTCGTCCCCTGCGGGCCCCTCCCCCGGGGCTAGCATCACCGCCAAGCCAGAGAAGGTACCGCACTCAGATCCACTGTTTGTTTTCACCTATAAACTTTGTGTGAATGAGAATCACTCGTTCACTCATTCATTCATTCACATGTCATGTCACCGTTTCAAGTGATGGGAATATATTTATATGTGTATCTAGATCTAGATCCAGATGCTGCTTTATTAATCCCAGACGGGAAATTCGCCAGTCACAGACACAACATAAAGTACAGTACAGGACAGGACAGGAGTAGGAATTAAAAACGATGCAGAAAAGTTCAAATAGGAGTAAAATAAAATACAAAAAGAATAAATAAATACAGAGAATATATCTGAAGACACAATGTGAGTCTAGGAAATGTTAATGTGAATGCAAACATTTTAATGTAAACAACATATACAACTATATATATATATATATATATAAATAATACATATGAACGAAACTTTCCCACACTTTCAGACATCTCTGTAAATGTAATCTTGGAACCCAGAAGCCAGAACTTGAATTCTTTTTAAAAGGACTTCTTCAGAGAAGCTGCTCTGCTTTGAGTTTGTGCCGGAAGTCAGAGCTTGGAAGAGGCTTAGGTTGTAAATTCCTTCTTACAAAAACAGCATGAACGAATATGCGAAGTATATATTTTTTTTGTCTTTTTTTTTTTTTTATCCCCTGTGATGGAAGTTTCATCAATCACATTTCACAGCTTAGAGAAAAACTGTTTGCGATTTTTATGTGATTGATTCGCCGGTCAGGTTTGTTTACAGTAGTGACTCCATCTATCCATGTAACACATGTTTACAAGACTCTTCCCCAGCAACATGACTTCCCCATTTCCAGACATTTCAGTGCCCATCAGATTTTGTAAGTATTCAAAAGTCTGCTTTTGCGTCAGAGTCTTGGTAGAGACGTGTCTGCCTTTCAGGTAAAGATACATCTCAAGTGCACTCTAACCAAAGTAATAAGCTTTCCTCAAACTTCACACATCTTCCAACACCCTCCACACTCAGGTAAGACACGTAAAATGTGTCTTGGGATTGTGATTGGATGGCATCCACACACAGTTGGAGATCCTGCTTCGCCATAGATACCACACGTAGAATCCCAATCACCCAATCACAGCACCATGGGAAAAGCCTATAAAACGCTTTGGTATCAAATCAGGGTTTCATAATTTTTGGATTCTGCTGGTTATTAATGTGTGGTGTTATGTACTCGGAAATGAGTATGGACAATATGTAGGCTATTATACCTGACACTGTTTAACTGTTGAAATATACATAGCAATACTTAAAAATATATATTTACATTTACGTTTTACATTTAGGGC